>JAVGVS010000102.1:134579-357079 GCA_032718565.1 Distichodus sexfasciatus | reverse complement strand
TTAGAATTTCACAAAAAATTACAAAAATTACACTTTTCAAACAAGTGGACGATTCCGCATTTATGCAGTGACGGACCATAATCGATTATGGGCCTGTGTTCACCAAACACGTGTTTTCCGCTGACAGCGTCTATTTTTAATACAAATCCCATGAGCTCCAGCGTTCAGAGCGTTAAGCGCTTCAGCAGGGAAAAAACGCTGGTGGAGACTTTTTTTGTCACAGCGCTCAGAGCCCTTCGAGTTGAAATGCGTTCAACTTTTATAACAGCGCTGCACTCGTCAATGTCACTTGTCTCTTGCTAGCCAATCAAAATCAAGGAAGGGGCGGGGCATACACTGTCAAGAACTCACTACAAATGGCGGCGTATCTGGAGCAGCAGGAGAAGATTTCATGCACCCAATTTTGTCTCGAAGACAGGTGAGAATCTATTTCAAACGCTTGGTGCGGTCGCGGCTATGTTTGCATTTACGGTAGCCTACGCTGCATTCACAGCCACACGGATAGCCTACCTGCGTAAGGTTAACTGAACTCGGAAGACGAAGATGGATTCCGGAGAAATCTCTTCATGCTAGTCAACCAGTGATGTTTTGATGTTTTTCAACATAATCGACCCGTATCTAAATAAATAGAACGCCCACTTCCGACTCATTACGGCAGATCGGGTCACATATAAAACTTCACACCAAACATTAAGTATATCATCTGTGGTGAACACTGTTCTCTGTACTCACGCCTTTACCTCATATGAAGAGAATATTTTAACAGTTCCGCAGAAACCAAGTTGAATCATTTATATTATTTACTGTTGATAACACTGTCAATAATTTATTGACAATATCTTGCTTTGATTTACTCAACAGTCCTTAGAGACAGAGGGCAAAACCTGCAACACTGGGTTTAACACTCATTTTAAAACACAAGGTACGAAGGCTGCGCCGGAGGGAGTAAAAAAACAGATGGGGTGTTAAAATAAAGGAAAAAAGAGAAAGCAGTGTGGGAGGGCGAGTGAGAAAATGTGAAAACAGGCGCGTCAGATGGGAAAGGTACTCACGGCAATCTCATCAAACTTGCCGAACTCCAGCGTGCGGTATCTGTTGATGGGAGGTCTGATGTATTCGCAGTAATCACTGTTCTTAACTGACTCCAGCTGCCTCACACAGCACACGTAGGCCAGGCGAGTTTGAATCTCAGCCATGTTCAACACCTGAACACACACACACACAAACACACACAGTCTTGTATTACTATCTTTGTGAGGCTCCCATAATGACTAGATGTATATAATTTTACACCTACACCTAATCCTAACCCTAACCTTAACCTCAGTAAACAAAAGCACATCTTCTACCTCTTTTAGTTTCTCAAATAAAACATGCACATTTTCTATAAAGTCATTTCTCCTCATGGGGACCTCTCAAATGTCCCCACAAACCCCCAAAAAACAGATAAGTGATTTAGGGGACAAAAAGGTCCCCACAATGCGATAAATACATGGACACACACACACACACACAGATTGGTTCTAATAGCCTAAGAAGTCAGCAATATTTCGAGTTTACGCACAACGGAAAGGCAATTCCCCTTACTTTGACTTTCTCTGCCAGGGGGTTAAGACGTTTCCATAGCAGCCACCACCCAGACAGGGCATCTCCATAGTTGGTGAGATTGGTCTCGTCCTGGCTGCCCACATCAATGGCAATCACCACCTTCGCTCCCATGGACCGTGCTACATCCGCTAGAGGAGAAGAGAAAAATCAATGACTTTACATAAGAGCAAGGTCAGACTGCAGGACAGGGCGCCTTTCCTGGGCATCAATCGATGCTGAGATCCATTTTCCAGCATTTTATTAATAAGTTGCATGTGATCATGCCTTTATGGGTAAGCCAACATTTCTTTCCTTACTGTCAGCCAGCGGAAGTGCAGGAAGGATGAACACAGGATGCAGGTACAAAGACAATAGGAAGAGGAAAGCTTACACACATACACAGGCAAAGCACATCAGGAGAGATGAACCTGAACGAGGACATTATACGCTGTAAAATGGGTGTAAAAGGTGGCGCTCTTTACGGCGCTCTAGTAAGGTCCCCTTTTCGCCGAATTGTGACACCTTTGGCGTTCCACAGATTTGAGCGTGAGGACAGGCACATCTGAGCGTACTGTTTCAAGCACGCATGTAGCTAGTTGAGCGTGTACAGACATGAGATATTGCATACGAAGGTTCAACTGCACGCTCAGAATTAAGGCACAAATATAACGCCATAGGATTCTCTGTGTCTATGTCCACGTAGCGCCGTGGTGACTACTGCAAACCGTCATCCAAACGATGAAAGAATATCGCTGTAAACAGTGTATTTTGCAAGAACAGTATATGTGTATACCACGAAATAAATGACAGAGTATAATATAAAGAGACAGACATTTTAATGTTGTCATCCGATATATCTTGTCATATTGCACAGCCATAATTAAACTTCATAAATTAAATGACAGTTCATTTTGGCAATTGTTATGGCAATTGTTGCTAATATTCAACTCGGCCAGTAAAGACCGATATCAGCAATCAGTATTGGTAGGACGGTGGCGCAACTGTCTGAGAGACTAACCGTGCGTTCACACCGCCAGCGGCGAGAGCGTCAAAATTCGCCCTGGCCGCCCTGCCAACGACGCTGTACAGAGATTTTTGGATGCTCTGACGCTCTGACGTAGATTGAATGCTTGTCTTGTATTTAAAGGGGCCGCAAATCAAACAAGCTTGTTAATCTTGTGCAGACTGACCACAAGGAGGATATAAGTTAACCTCATGAAATATACTGAATGTGAAAGTAAGAAATTGATCGATGGAAAGAACTTTTTTGTAGTTACATGTTTTCTTTCAATTAAAAGCCATTTGTGTGGTGTGTAATTTTTATGTTCATGGTTAAGTGCTAGTCTAATTTCAATATTATAGGAGAGATTTACTAGTCTTGGTCTTTAATTAACATTAATTTGTGTGAAACCTACCGGTTGAAGTGTAACGTTAGCGTAATGCAATTGGTAAAATCGGTGTTGTTTTGAGCAAATCAATTGCATTCCCGCTGAAAAACAAGCGTTCTAGAGGGAAAATGTTGCCTATGCACATTAGAAACTCACCAGGAACCCCAGCAATCTCGGACACCTTGGTCCATGCATCGTTTTTTTTTATGTCCCTGTACGCAAACAGGGACACGTCGTAAATTACTGGGAAACCCGCCACAGCAATTATTAACCTCTCCTCCATTCTGCATGGGATCTTCTTCTTCTTCTTTGTTGCTTAATGGCGGTCGGCCATGGGAACTAATGTGGTCAGAACCAAAGTTTACAGGACTGCGTTATCTGGAATCTGCTCAAGCGGTGGACTTCTACATTTTGATCGGTTGCCGCCGAACCGCGTCATAGCTTATCACCATAAAGTTGACCTGATTTCAACTCTCCTTGACGCTCTCGCCGTCCAAGACGCGCCGCGCCGCTGCTCGCCGCTGGCTCACATTGAAAATGAATGACTTCCGGCCACTTTGGCGCTCTCGCCGCCGCCGGCGTGAACGCACGGTTAAACCCTGAGTCGGTTGCAGTAAGACTGACCGACAAGAAAATAGTCATAATATAAAATATAAAATAATATAAATACAAGGGTTTTCAAAATGTTGGTGACGTTTTGCAAAACCTTTGTGAAAACTTTGTACGTGTGTTTTAAGATCAAATTTCATCAGTTGATGAATGAAGCCCATCGGTGGGCTCCTGAGCAAGACCCTTAACCCCAGTTTACTCATGGGAGACTGACTCTATAATGAGGAAAAGTTGTAAAAGCATCTCAAATGTAAGGCACAAATATACCATATCAAAACATAAGACAAGTTAATAACAATTAATAACAGATATTTCCAAGCTAAACAGGAGATCAAACCTGGCAGGTTGTTGATGTAGCCTCCATCCATGAGGAGGTGTCCATCTTTGGGGTCACACAAAGGTGGGAGATAACCGGATAAAGACATACTGGCACGCACATATCTCCATAAAGACCCTGAGAGGCAGGAACAGCAAGCAAGAGATGAAGTTTGATGATCTGACTAATAAAATCAAGGGATACAGAAAAAGTAACTAACCGTCAGTGTGCACTCTCATGGTGGAAGCGCTGATGTCTGTGGTGATGTTAAAATAAGGGATCCAAAGATCCTAGAGAGATTTCCACAGCACACATTGGTGAATCATTAGAGCTCACATCAGTTCAGCTGTGTGTCTCTCCTCCCACCTGTAAACACACGCCTACCTCGATCTGCTTATTCTGGAAGACAGCGTGGATGCTGGAGTTGAAGGCCGCGCCAGAGAACATGGACGTGGTGGGGTAGGTCAGGTCCAGAATCTTCTTGAACACTGACGTCATCTCCTTAAAAGGGAAAACGAGTAAGCATGCCGGATCAGCTTCCATTAACAGACATAACTGAAATGTCTGAAATGCACACTGAACCCACGTATCATTGTTTGTTTAACATTAAAACAAAAAATCCGCGCAATATCAATAGGGTTCCAGCAGTTTCACTGCATGGACCCCTAATAAATTGTTGTTCTACTATTTCCACTTTGCACTCAAAAAAAAACAAAAAAAAACAACAACGGAAAATACACACTCATATTCCATTTAGTTTTTTTAGGGATGCACGATAATATTGGAATCATATCAGAATCAGCGGATCATTGGCTTTTATAAAGTCAACGGCAATCGGATCTATGCTTAGATTTGCCCAACGCTTTAAGTCGATATTTGATGATGCACACAGTACATTTATTGCATGTTGGAAAGGTAGCGCTTGTGCCAGGCTTGTCAAAAGTCCGAGGTGGAATTTTATATTCTGTCTTAAAATGTATGGCGTTATTTTGTGGCAAATTTTTAAACCACACAGTGAAACATTCGCAGGCAAAATCTTCCTTTCACGCTCAATTCTGCCTGCATGCATGTCGTTTTTTTACTAACTAAGCTGTGTGTTTGTCTCACTGAGCGAATGTGAGCTCACACATGGGCTGTGTCCCGAGCCTTGTACTACCACACTTAATAGTATGGTAGGTAAGGAGCTTCTATCATACTTTTCTATGTGGTAGTCAGCATCTCAGGAAATAGCCAGTGTTGTAGCTTAATGGCTTTCTACGCACTAGGTAGTGCACATAGAGTGTCACGCATGCCCTATTTGACACCACATAGGGTGTGAAAGTGACTTTTTCTTAAAATGTTGTGCACTATATTCATAGTGCTCCACCCTCGCTCCACTCTGCTTTTTTTTTTTTGCGCTCGCTTCACTTGGCGCTATCAGAAATGTCAGAGTTATGGTGTTAGTTTTGCGCCAAAATTCTGAGTGTGCAGTGGAACCAAAAATATTTTGTCTTTACACATTTTGTCCATTCTTCTTTCAATTGAGGAGTTCTTCTATTTCACTTCAATTTTGGAAAGGAACATGGTTTCCGTTTTGGTTTTGACAAACAAACGATTGATACATGGATTGTATTGAAACATGTCTGACTGACCATGGCCCACTCTCGAGCTCGGATCCTCATCCTGCTGTAGCTGCGCTCCTCGGCGTACAGCGCCCCCATCATGGAGCCGATGGAGGTGCCCCCCACCAGATCCACGGGAATCCCGGCCTCACTGAGCGCACGCAAGATGCCCACTTGGGAGCAGCCCCTGACACACAGACGACAGTGGCAATGAAGGCAGACACAGGGATTTGTAAACGGCTTCAACATTTAACTTTAAAAAATAGAAAGGGATATTCTTAATCTCAATTCTTGATATTATTCACATTAATATTCTTAATTCTTAATCTGAATTGGATGAAATCTAAATTGCAGACATTGGAGACCTGCCTTGCAGGAACAAAATTATCTTCTTTTCATATTACAAAGCTCAGAGCAAAGGTGCATGAGGAGAATAATATTTACATTGCCCAAAACCAACTAGTAGGGGGCCTTGTGGGAGAGATGAGAGAGAGAGAGAGAGAGAGAGAGAGAATAGTAAACCAACCTTAATGCATCTCCTGCACAATGCAAAGAGAGACACAGGGTAGAAAGCACAAAGACAGCATCAAAACAGAGCATCACAGAGAGAGAGATGAAGAAAGCAGAGCAGTAGGCTGTAGGTAAAACTGAAGTGGGACTTAAAAGAGAAAAGAACGCAGGAGGCCACATCTAAGCATATGAGAGGTGTGAAGTTGCTTTTCTTAAGTACTTTAGAAAGCACATTTGTGACGTTTTAATTTACAAAGCTATTAAAATTATGAGTCTAATACACGAGTTTCATCACTAGCCGATAATTTGGCAGCCAACAATCAATATGAGAGAATGTCATATGCTGATTTAACACTCTCACTTCCATTCAAATCTAAACACAAAAAGCCACAAAAATACTGTTTGACATTTTTCTTCCTGCGCTCAACCAGAAATTTAAATGAAAATCTTCTCTTAAAACAAAAAAATAAAAATAGATAATATTAAAAAAACGTTACAATATGTGACCCTCCACGGCAAAACCAGTCGCAAATTTTCAAAATTGAGTTATGTTTTCATGAAAGGGCATAAATCGAGCTTCAAAACGATACCTATATCGAATGAATCGGACGACATATGACTGAGATATCAACATTCAAAGGAGTCGGTTTTTTTCTGTCACACCAAGTGAGAAACGGAGAAATCTGCCTTTGAAGTTGACTATCGCCGTAGCACTCACAGACGCTTGGTGCGGTCGCGGAAATGTTTGTATTTACGGTAGCCTACGCTGCATTCACAGCCACACGGATAGCCTACCTGCGTTAGGTTAACTGAACTTGGGAGAGGAAGATGTCTTCAAAACACTAAAAACAAAAAATCCAAAATTTTACCCCACGCAACATAAACGGTTGTTTTTCTTGGAAACCTCTGTTGCAACAAGCGACTGGTTTTGCCGTGGAGGGTCACAATTAGGGATGCACGATATGGGAATTACAGGCCGATGCCGATATACGATTTTTTCATGCATATATCTGCAGGTGCCGATAAATGAGGAAGGCTGAGTCGAGCTCGAGCGCAGGCAGTGTTGAGTGCATGGAAACACGATATTTTGCTTGCCAAAGTTCAACTGCACGCTCTGAATTTTCCCATAAAAATAACGGCATAACTCTGACATTTCTAACACAGCCTCAATTCAAGCGAGTGTGAAAGCAGAATCGTGCCACCACTAGGGGGCAGCGGACTGCCGGTTGAAAATATAATATATAATCGATGCATCGATGCAGAATCGTCAAAATAGAAGAGTATTATAAGAGCACTTTACCTACCATTCTATTAAGTGCGTTAGTAAGCAGCTCGGGACACTGCTCATGTGGGAGCTCACATTGGCTCAGTGAGATTTTAGTTTTTAAAAATTTGCGTGTGCAGACAGACTTATGACTTTGCTCACGAACGTTCCACTACATGCTCAGAATTTTTAAAAACAAGAGCTACTTATCCAACGTACAATAAATGAGTAATCAAATACCGGCTGAAAATATCGGGCAAATCTAAGTATCAGTCCGATGCCGATGATTATCAGCCGATTCTGTTACGATTCCGATATCATTGTGCATCCCTTGTTGCTATAGATATGATGTCTTATCAGTGTTCTCATTTTTGATCAATGCTAAGGGCTCACTGATCACTGAATCGATGAACTGATGAAGATCGATATATAGTTACACCCCTACTAGAAACTCTCTTCAAAATAGCTGACTATGAGCATCAGCATGTTGACTTTCACATGTTAAAAATCTCAAGAAAATTCAGTAATTGCACTGGGAGTGCTGGGTACCTCGCCCCGCCGCCCCCCAGCACCAAAGCGATGGCGTTGCCAGTCAGCACTCGTGCCAGTCGGGAGAAGTCTGAGTGGCGGTCGGCAGGCTTCTGGAACACCCGCTGGTACATCTCTCTCTGGGAAGGAGGAACACAGCACTGTGACGGATGGGTAATAATCTTCTGTGAGCTGTTAATAATTAAGCATAGAGGACCAAAGGATTGTGGGACGGCGCACAAAGCCTCTTACGAGCAACGCTCCAAAACTTTCTAGCGCTGAAAGGGATATGTGAAACTGACTCCAAGCACAGAACTGCATAGTCAAATACTGCTCATCCATTTATAATAACGAGTGACAGAGCTGAGAGAGTCAAGAATTAAAGCTAATCTGTTTGGAATGGGCAAGCTGACTGTAAGCAGCTGTGAAACTTAAATAGTGTGTGTTAGGGCTGGGCAGTTAATCGAAAACGAATCAAAACCGACATTCAGAACCTCTATTTGTGACCCTCCACGGCAAAACCAGTCGCTTGTCGCAACGGAGGTTTCCGAGAAAAACGACCGTTTATGTTGCGTGGGATAAAATTTTGGATTTTTTCTTTTTAGTGTTTTGAAACAGTGAAAAGTCTATACTGTACTGTTGTCAATAAATTTTGCCGGAAAACTTACCCTTTCCATCCTAAAAACGTGACTTTCTTGAGGTGAGGAATTCAATTCCAGCAGAATGTTAAAAGGTTCTGTTTTGACCGCTCTACTTCAACATTTACGGCAAATCCACTGGTTGACTAGCGTGAAGATATTTCTCCGCGACCGCACCAAGCGTCTGTGAGTGCTACGTCGATAGTCAACTTCAAAGGCAGATTTCTCCGTTTCTCACTTGGCGTGACAGGAGAAACCCGACTCCTTTGAATGTTGGTATCTCAGTCATATGTTGTCAGATTCATTCCATATAGGTAGCATTTTGAAGCTTGATTTATGCCCTTTCATGAAAACATCATAACTCAATTTTGCAAATTTGCGACAAGCAACTGGTTTTGCCGTGGAGGGTCACATATGACAAAATCTTGACTGGTTATTTTTAATATTTTTTCTCTGTTAAAACACACCATACTGTGTGTTCATGTCCATACCACTACACATCCAAATGAAGAAGTCTGCTGGCGGAGTGTGGTGTTGAACATGTGTGACCGTGTGGATGGTCTGTTAGCAGCAGCCATGTCGATTACTTTTATGTGAGGTAAACTCTCGCTGTGCTGTCAACGCCTCAGTTTCAGAGAGGGCTGTGGGCAGCAGCGGCTGATTTACATTTAGGAATACTAATGAGAAACAGCCTGTTCAGAATGGGACAGAAATAGAGGGGTAAAAGCAGGTGAAAATGCCTAATCTAAGAGGTATTTTCACCAAACTACTTCACAGATATGTTTAGTGGAGCTAACGGACCTATTTTAACTTGTTGAAAAATATATAATACCTTTAAAGCTGAGATTTTGAGATGCAGTAGTATGTTTTTATGGGGATAACACACCATGAGGAAAGTATTAATAAAATCCTAAGAAAACGCCAACACGGGGAGAACATGCACACACAAAGACTCCACGGCCGGCCCAGGGATCAAACCCAGGACCTTCTTGCTGTGAAGTAACAGCACTAACCTCCGCGGCACCCGTTCCGAATATCGGTTTTGATGAATTTTTGTTTAATTCCCGAGGCCTACTATGAGGGCAAAAAAAACCCAAAAAACCAAAAGAACAAAATTATTGATAGTAAACAGAAATCAAGGCAAAATGTTCAATAAATCGTGATATTGTCATATTGCCCAGCCCTTGTGTGTGTATGTGTTAGTGTGTTTTTTTGTACCAGTTTAGGCAGGCTGCGCTTGGAGAAAACCCTTCGAGGGCAAGAGAGGTGCAAGTGTCTGGAAATCCAACTTCGCATGTTGAGCCATTCGGCTGTGCCTGTAGGTGGAGGACCGTCCTCGCGATGCAACAGGACCAGCTGCTTCTGAGCTCTGACTGCACTGCCCTCGAGCATCCGCTCCAGCTAGAGAGACAGCAAGACAGAGAGTGCGTCAGGTGATACGCTGAAAGCTTACGGATGACAGGGCTTTCATCATGGATCAGAGAGACTGGGTTGAAGGGACTCCGCAAGATTGCCTGATTTTATATAAAAAAATGTGAGGAGAATGTGGAAAGAGGAGATTTACAAAGAAAGTGAAAATCTGCCGCTTATTGAACGATATTTAATGACCGAGTCTAAATATTGATCCGCTCTCCAGGACTGTCTGCGTCTCTGATTTAGAGAACAACCACCTGCCTCGCCAAATCACTCTCCATTGACATAATTATTGCCAAATTGACAGCCCCATTTCACCACATCTAACTCCTATATTAACTGATTTGGCCCTCGAGTCTGTTAAACCCAGCAGCAAACACACGATCAATGAGGCAGCTGTTCCTCTAATCCCACTTCAAACAAACGGCTAGGGCCTCTGGAGCCCACATACCAGGTAAAAGACCCAAGACTGATGGTAGACCTTATACAACCGGACTGTTCCACATTTAAAAATCCAAAAGCTTGACAAACCAAAAAATGTGAAGTTGTGCTCATGTTAAAATTGCCCATATCCTAATTATAAACACTGGTAACCTGTCACCATATGCAGGCCCCAGCAACTGTAGTGGGTAGCACAACAGTTAGGGTGTTCGCCCGGCGATCAGAAGGTCACCGGTTCGAATTCCAGACCAGTAAAGGTACCAATAAGGTACTCATGAGCAAGGCACCATCCCCATGCACTGCTCCCTGGGCGCTGTCCATGTCAGCTGCCGACTGCTCCTTCGCGGATGGGTCAAATCGTAGAGGTCACATTTCATTATGGTGCACTGTGTGCTGTGCTGTGGTGTGTTCACAATGACAAATAATCACTCATTTTCAATATTAAGATTTATCACCCCCACAACAGTTAGTCAAATAATTTTAGCCAATTAATTTTACAATTCGACAAATTCAAACTATATCAGGCTCATAATTAGGATTTCCGATCATATTTCGGAAAAAGAGAATTGTGAACCCAATTGTGAAAAAAGGAAATATTTCGTTAAGTATTTATTTAAAAACCATTTGAAAACCATTTGTAAGTACTGGAGAAAAATATAGCACATAAGGAACTAAAATATTGCTTCTACCTGAAATTAAAACGTGTACACCCATAATTTAGGTTACTAGCGTCTTGCAATAGGCAATAACGCATGTCAGTTACATTGCCTCCTTTTATCATTTGTCAGTGCAAAGAAACCAATGTTTACAGACGGCAGATTGGATCATCCTCAAATTGAATCTGATTACTATCTGTGTTCTGCAGATTGCATTAGATGGTGGCTGACAGGAGCCTCTGCTGTCCAAACAATGCAATTACAGTTAAGAGCAACTATGATATTATGCAACCTAATAACAATTTGACAAAAATCATTGTAAATTAGAACTGCAACTAATAATTAGTCGATTGGTTAGTTGTTCGGTATGTTAACTGAGTGATTATTTGTCATTGTGAACACACCACAGCACAGCACAGAACACAGTGCACCACAACGAAACGTAACCTCTGCATTTGACCCATCCGTGAAGGAGCAGTGGGCAGCTTTTTGGCGGGGACGGTACCTTGCTCATGAGCTTGAACTGGCGGCCCTCCAATCTTGGGGCAAACTCCCTAACCGTTATACCCAAGCACCCCAGTTACATATAGAATTTAATTATAGAAAATACAGTATATATGCATACTAAAATAATATCACAAACTTACATATTTTTTTCAAGATAGATAATCAAGATCATATCGCTGCCATTAAAACCGCCACATCTGTTTACGTAATGATGTAACCAACTAATCGATTAGCAACTATTTTAATAATCAATTATACTGATTAGTTGTTGCAACCCTATAGTAAATATGTATACAGTACTATTGCGGAAGACATCTTATAACACCTTCCAAAATGTTCTGGTCCTTTCCGCTCTGAACGAATCTCAGCCACGAATAACAAACTTCTCGGTGCAGTGTCAGGCGTGTCAGTGGTGATGCTCAGTACCTCCCCCACAGCTGGGTCCTGTTCTCCCAGGCCCACTATAATGATGCAGTCCGCCTGGCGGATGCAGCGCTGCGTCCAGGGAGTGAGAGAGCTGTCTGTCTGGTACAGGACGATGCGGTGGATGTCCTCCTGCTGGCCCAGCCAACTCGACAACCTGTACTCATGCACACTGGAGGAAGAATACTGATTTATGAGTTAATGTAAAAGCTCTCGGACGTTCACAGTGCTGAATACTTAACGAGGGAGCTGACCTGGAAAGGCACTCTGGGTAATTGTATGGATGCTAAATGCTGCAAGGTCCGTTATGGCTTTCTGATTAACGTACGCAAGTGGAGCTTGTCAAGACTGATGTCGCTTTAGATAGCTGCTGTTATATCAGCAAGGGATTAAGAGGGAGACACCTGAAGAGTCTCTTTATATCCACTGTGGAACTAATCCAGAGGGGAGAGTGATTAAAAGGGAAAAAGAGAAGGAGAGAGATGAAGAGTGGGAGAGATCACAAGGCTTGACCGTCAAGCTTACATGGCTTTTTTGAGGCGTTCATGCTTGTGTAGTTAATAGTGTTATGGATTTACATATCACTCCGCACCACTCCTTTCATCTTCATCATCAAACCACCTCTTTAATGTTCAACAATAAACACTGTGATTGTGAGGCGGCCTGCAAAAATAGCTCATTTCACACTAATTCACACGGGATTTTAATGCTGCAAACGCAGGCTCACACATTTGCACCTAAATAACTCCCTATTATGTCACACGTGCTTACACACGCACACACACCTGTCCAACGCAGCAGAACCCAATCGCTGTTTGATGATGTCACTGGTCAGAAGAAGAGTGGGGCCTGGAAAAGGAATTCAACATGTAAAAGCAAAGCAATGTGTATAACTATTATTACATATAAATAAGGCCCCACCCTGCACAAGGCAACATTTACACAGCATCTGGAGAAACATGCGGTACAAGGTCTTCCAAAGTTTGGGAATCACTTTCTTTGCCCCTTCTCCACCTAAGCACGTCGGAATGTTTGTCTACTGATAACGTAACGTTACTTCAGTCGATTGATTGATTGATTTTTTTATCGTTCATTTCTGTACCTCTACTATAGCTGACGTTAATGAGGCTGTTTCAGCCGTTTTATATTTTCTGTTTACTTGTTCTGTCACGTAAAAGTGAGACAAATAATGGTCTACTCTTGCAGACTCTAGCCTGAATCGTTCCTTGCTCACTGATGTAAGCTTAACTATAAGCTACCTCTGCCAGTGATTATGTTAAAAGCATGTTTTTCTAGTTGTGAAATCATTCCATGTTTTAGCAGCTATTTCAACATTCAAGTCAAATAGGTCTAGTGAAGTGATTAAGTAAAAAATATTGCAGTAGTTATTAACTACAGTCTAACAAAAATCCTACAAGTCTAAAATGAAATCGACCAAACACCAAATATGGTCACATTAAGCCCACTGACCCATGGGACGTTAAATGGAAATGAAGTGGCCTGAAATTACCGATGGCAATAAGGGCGTGCTGCAGCTCCAGGGTGAAGGCGGTCAGAGGGACGTCCTCAGACACGGGCAGCACGGCAACGGTGGACAGGTTGGAGGCAGGATTCCCAGCATCCCACTTGCTGCCCGGGGTGTGCAGAGCCAGGCTGCGTGCTGAGAAAACACAGACGCACATCTCAATAGAGGAAACAATCTTAATGCTGTGAAGAATTATAAACACTCAGCTTCTCACCAGACACTGAGTTACCCTGTCTCCCTGGAGCCACTAGGGGTTAAAGGTCTTACTTAGTGACCCAGTGGTGGTAGTGCTGGAGCCATAGCATTCACAACATTCATGGGATTCGAACACATGCATGCAAAGCACAATGGTCATCACAACCAACTAAACACACACCTGTAAGGGGGCCATTAACCTGCTGAAGGATCTTCTGGCCAAGTAGGTGAATAAGCCGTGTCACCACCTACAAACACCACAGTGAATCACAGATGGGAGAAAAAAAAAAACACAGTGAGAATGAAAAATCAGATGCGTAAAATGAGATCAGGTCCCATAAGATGAGGGGTGTTGGTTTGAGTATGTGTGTGCGGCTCATTCACCTGAGGGAACTTTCTTTTGATGGAACTGAGTGCTCCTTCTGGGAGCTTGGCAAGCTCGGAATCTCTTACAGCATGAACTGTTGTGGCTCTGTTCTGGTGGGTCAGGGCCTCAACCTGTACAAACGCACACAGAATCAAACCCAACAACGCATCACATTAAGTTTTCTTTTAATTGAAAGTAGCCTTCTCATGTTTACAAAACTTGACACAGATAAATACTGTAGATGTGAAAAATGACAGCATCTCACTTTAAATTATGAGCATCTACCAGATGTACAGCACATGGGCTACACTACATGGCCTGTAGTTCATTAGCTGAAAGTTGTGTAAAAAAAAACAAAAAACAAAACGATACAGATTTCACAACTTCATGAGTGCTTGATTTATCCCTAAAGCATAGAATCACACCAGTATGGTAACTGTAGTACTTGCAACATATGTCTGCATTAAGAATCTAGTTTATATTTTAAATTCAACTCAAACTCAAATCTTCCAACTCAACAACAAATTCACTTTGAAGCATTTATTTCATTCTCTCCCACATATACACTGATCAGGCAAAACACTATGACCACTGACAGGTGACATGAATAACACTTATTATCTCTTCATCATGGCTCCTGTTACTGGGCGGGATATATTAAGGAGCAAGTGGACATTTTGTCCTCAAAAAATGGACAAGCGTAAGGATTTGAGCAAATGTGACAAGGGCCAAATTGTGATGGCTAGACAACTTGGTCGATTGTGAATTGGCTGAGTTGAATTGAAAATATAAACTAGAACTAAACTATAAACTAGTGTTCAGGACCAGAAAGCCCTCCAGAGAGTGATCCGGGCAGCGGAGCGCTGCTGCACGTCAGCTCTCCCTTCCCTGCAGGACATTTACAGCAACAGATGTAGAACCAGGGCAATCAGGACTGTAAAAGGCTCATCTCATCCCGGAAACGGACTTTTTCATCTTCTGCAATCAGGCAGAAGCTTCCGCACCATCATGGCCGAAACAGAGAGACTCAGGAGGAGTTTCTATCCTCAGGCCATCCGTTTTCTAAACCGGGACATGCCTCTCTAAGCATCAATTCTGCTATTACATACTGCTAATATAAACCTCATATAGTTATGATCACTTATACTGTCTGCCACATTTTACTGTCTTAATTTTGCTATTACATACTGCTATATAACCTCAATTGTGATGATCATTTATACTGTTTTCCACATTTCATTGTCCAATATCACATGCTTCTACTCTGTCTGCTACGTACAATGCTGCAGTTGCACTCGGCACTTTAAAAACATCTCATTGCACCGGTCATCTGTCTCTAGAATAATTTTGTAAACTCAGGTTAAACGTCAATACATTTTTTTATTTAGTATATACATGCAGGTACACCTCTACCCAGCTTGAGTCTTAATTAAAATTGTACTCCATGCCGTCTGCACATATGTAACTTTATGTACCTTATTGTATATAACATATAGTTTAATTTTTTTTGTCTTATTTCCCTGACCTCCTTATTTAAGTTTGTATCTGTATCTCTATTTTGCTAGTTTTCTAAATTGCCTAATTGCACAGTTAAAAGAGCAGATCAGGATACATTTCACTGCATGTTGTACCTGTATAATTTGCACGTGACAAATAAAGAATCTTGAATCTTGAACGCAACACATATGTTGCAAGGACTACAGTTAACATACTGGTGTGATTCTATGCTTTAAGGATAAACCATTGGACATTGGTCCACACTGTGTGGACTCCATGCTTCAACGGGTCAGGGCTGTTTTGGCAGCAAAAAGGAGACCAACATAACTTTAGGCAGGTGGTCATGTTATGCTTGATGGTGCCAACACAGTGCAGGGCACACATACTCACACAGTCACACCATATGGGGCCAAATCTGGAGTCGCCAATTAACCTACACTGCATGCCTTTGGAGTGTGGGAGGAATCCAGAACCCCTGGCGGAAGGCCACACAAACACGGGGGGAGCATGCAAACTCCACACAGAAAGGCCCACGGCCACGTGCCGCCCTATATGCAGGGTTTTTTTTTTTAATGGAAAAATGTGATGGCAATTAAACTCTCATAATGGTGGAAAGACAATGTTATAATATATTATTTGTGTAACATTTGTGTAAAGCGAACATATAAATAAAACAAAAATATGTTGTTCACATATCCCCCACCTGATCACCTGTAATGGTTTTGTAGATTTAACTCAAACCAATTTCTGCTCAACATAAATTCAGAAGAAAATAACATTAATCCTAAAATGATATCAGATAAATGAAACAGAAAATTGTACAAAATTATTTGTCTCATGTCAGATTGTGTATTTACTGTCCTAATACTAACTGATACAGTAGTTTGGAATACTTTTTATATCATTCACCTAATATAAAATGCTCTGTCCTAAAATAAAAGCGGGTCACATGTGGATAAAAATGTTTTAGTGGAAATGACGTCTAGAATCTCTGAACTGGGCTCATCACAGCCAAAAACGGCATCGTTAAAACTGTGACCTTTAAAAGCGAGGCCGTGACGTAGACACGGTAACTAAATTAGGATGTGCACATCAGGGTCTGTGACTCTGTTCCACCTAGAACCTGGACAAAGCATCCACGCTAATCTTTTCAGCAGGTAACCATGGCATCGGCATGGACAGGTATTCTTAGCATGGGCATCACTACCGAGACGCACATGACGCCAGCCAATCAGCACACAGCGGTTATGAATAGCCGGTCAGGGGGGAATCACCCGGGAGAGAAGGCGTTAGGTAACACCTGCCTCCTCCCTTTGTGAAGGCCACAGATGCACAGACACCAGAGAGAGGGATAGTAATAAAAAAAACCTCACAACTGCAACTCCGTTCAATCCTGACTTCAATTAAATTTACGTGTTCAGTATACACTGCGGCCTTCTGAGAAACCTTCACATGTAGTCCATAAACAACATTCTGTGGAATCAAGACTTAAGATATTTTACATGCAAATACATCATCTATCCAGGTTTATTTCAAGTACTGCTCTGGTAAAAACTCACGACCAATTTCTGTACAACGTGCATGTTATAAGGTAGCTAGTTATATTACACCATCCCTTACAAAAAAAACAAGCTGTATGCGGCAAGTCTGCAACAAACTCGTACTTAATTTGTGGCAAACAGTGGAATTGGCCAGAATATGTTGCCACAAGTTTGACATTGTCAGCCACTAGTTGCAAATGTTCTGACTACAATGACATTGCCACTAATGGCAAATGTACTTGCCAGTGATTTGCCAAAACAATATGCCAGCAATGGCAAACCTGCAGGGAACATTTGTGACTCTGCACGGCAAAACCAGTCGCTTGCTGCAAATTTTCAACATTGAGTTATTATGTTTTCATGAAAGGGCATAAATCAACCTTCAAAACGATACCTATATCGAATGAATTGGACGACATATGACTGCGATATCACCGTTCAAAGGAGTCGGGTTTCTCCTGTCACGCCAAGTGAGAAACGGAGAAATCTGCTTTTGGAGTTGACTATCGCCGTAGCACTCACAGACGCTTGGTGCGGTCGCAGCTACGTTTGCATTTACGATAGCCTACGCTGCATTCACAGCCACACGGATAGCCTACCTGCGTTAGGTTAACCGAACCCGGGAGATGAAGATGGATTCCGGAGAAATATCTTCACGTCAACCAGTGGATTTACCGTAAATATTGAAGTAGAGCGGTCAGAACAGAAACTTTTTACATTCTGCTGGAATTGAATTCCTCACCTCAAGAAAGTCACGTTTTTAGGATGGAAAGGGTAAGTTTTTCAGAGTTTCAAGTGCACACTAAAAACAAAAAATCCAAAATTTTACTCCACGCAAGATTAACGGTCGTTTTTCTCGGAAACCTCCGTTGCGACAAGCAACTGGTTTTGCCATGCAGAGTCACATTTGGTGACAAATTTGCCAGGTGCCTAAGTTTTCCACAAAGTTTGCTAGAAGTCCACTGCAAGTTTGCCACAAACCTAATATGCATGTGAAAATATGGCTTTGCTGCAAATTTGTGGCAACTATGCCAAAGGTTAACGGCAACTGTTTGACCGATGGCAAAAAAATTTGTAAGTGATAGGGTTTAATTACGGTAAGTAATGAGCAATGTCGTAAAGGCAGATGTGCGGCAGTCCGGTTAGGTTCTTGTTATGTTCCCCTTACCCTGACTAACCACACAAAGCAGCTTTATTGACATTTCACATCCTTCAAAATGAAATTTATTGGCCAATTTTATATTATTATATTAAGCTACAGACAAAGTGAGCATATTCTTGTACGCGCAGCTTTGTTGAGACCATATCTAATTATTTTATTTCTCCATTAATTTTAAAAAGTTTTATCATGTGCAGTATAAGGAATATTCAATATGTAACATTTAAAATAATAATAGTGATCAGCATAATTCTAAAGGTACATAAAGAATATTATCTTAATAAATCTTTAAGGGGCAGTTGGTAACGTAATGGTTACGGAGTTGGCCATGATCAGAACATGATTGCTGTGGTGTGTTCACAATGACAAATAATCACTCACTTTCAACAACACTTTCAACTTTTTTCCATGATTAACATGATATGTGTATGAGTTAATGTATATATTTATATATCTGTATAGCTTACCGAGACATGAGTAAAATGGTAATGCAACCCTGACATTGGTTAGATTCGTTAAGGGACGTAAATTCTAGCCATACAGATGACGCTGATGCCCTAAGCTGACCAACAACCGACCAACAACCAACCAACTGGGTCCGCGGTGGCGTGCTGGTATTCCTTGACATGCAATAAAGTTTCAATATCGAAATCACTTTTGAAATATTATTTCTTTTTATGTTTTTTCCAAAACATTTCCAGATGATTTGGGCATCTTTATAAATAATGAATTTAATGCAAATATCCACCCGCAACACACACATACATACACACACAGTGCACAGCCGCAGACTACTGTTTAGTCTGAGTGGTGGTCTCTGAGACAGAACCAGTTGAAAACCCTGTGATTATAATTGATGGGATGCATCGTGATGCATCGAGATATTGCTTCGTAACAAATGGTTGCGATGATAATCGCAATCGAATGGAAATGTGAGACCAGTGAAGGTTCAAGCCTCTAAAATTCATTGACTAACACCAGCTGCCAGTTTAATAGTGATGTAAAACGAAAAGGAGTGTGTAAAATGAGTGCGTTTCTCACCACCCCAATGAGGTCTCCTCTGCCGTACTCTCCGGTCAGCTCTTTCTTCCCATCTTCCTTCAAAATGACGGAACGCAGGCGCCCGCTCAGCACGATGAATGTGCTGTCTGACTTATCGCCCTGCCTGAGAGATGAGAGAAAGCCCTCTTCAGAATCATAGCAGCCCCCAAAATAAAACAATTTCATAGCAGACCTAATGCGGTCTGAATAAGTAGTTACATACGATACTTCTACTTCTGTTCAAATGCACACATTATGTTCCGTATGAGTCACACTCATTTTCCTATTAGTCATAATATAATAACAGTCACTACTATGCTCTTCACTCCATCACTTTATTACCATTTAGCACCTTGTCTCTTACTTAGATAATGATATAACATAGTGTATGATCTATTTTTGCACATCTCTACTGTCGTCTTGCTCGTTTTTTAAATAACTTTGCTTATTTTAGCTTCTATTCATTTCCTTGACAGATTTGCATTTCAGTGCATAATGTACGCGGAAACTGTGTAAGAAAGAGCTGGACGACACTGTTGATAGATGTGCCTAAATGAACTGGTCTATATTGGTCGAAATAATTCATAATTTAATAATTACCTGGAGGAAAATGGTTTTGAATTAAACACCTTTTATCAGTGTCGATATTATCACAAACTTCTGAACTTAATAAAAAGTTATAAAATGTGTGCAACCTCACCCGTCCTTCTTTAAAATAATATGCTACTCCTATTCTCTCACTTCTCTCATGTTGTTTCAGTTACCATCCGTCAAAGGTGAATTCTGACACGCCTCCAGCATCCGAGCGTGCAAAGTACCGCCCTTATTTTCACCACTTTGAGAGTTAATTTGATCTATGTAGCGAAGGTTATATTCGCTCAAAACTGACGAGGTGATCAGTGACAACTGTTTCTTTGATATGAGGAACTCGGAGCCGATATTATTTTGACCTTACTGGGTCTTTAAGCAATTTTCTTACTGCTTTTGATGAAGTCTGTATCATTTTAATTGTCCAGGCCTAACACGTCACATAAAACTGTACAAATGAGTTATACGCTGCAGAAAGGAAGGAGAAAGAGCTGTACCTATAGACGGCTCGTCCAGCCTCCACGGCCATCCAGTCGAGGGCAAAGTCAATCTGCCTGACGAAGGGCGACATCCTGCGCACTACAGAGTGAGCAAAATTCAGCACCACTCCGGGCTCTGCACGCATGATCCTGATACACACCATCAACACAAACACACGAGGGACATTAACTACAACACCTTTTGTCAAAAGTACACAACTATGTTGTTTGAAACTCCTAAACACCACAGGCAAACATAAATCATTGTGGACCAGAGTAGGCAATGGCTGGTATGAGATTTTGATGGTATGATAACTTTAAGCTAAAAAAAAATCATGGCCGACGGAGCACATTTGTTTGTGTAAACAACATATATAATATTTTAAACATTGGTAAATAATGTAAAATGAAAACTTTACTTTAGTACGTTATTAACATTAACATTTGCAGAGGTGAATTACAACTTGAGAGACTGAAAGGTGCAAGTAAGTCGAAGAAATTGTTGAACGGCAAAAGTACTGAACGGCAGTTTTCTTTTGAAAAGATTAAATTGTAGATAATGAAATCAGCATTACGGTTCTTCTGGGCAACAAGGTAAAAACTAAGCTTGGCAACAAGCCTACAGTGCTCATTTACATGAGGGGCTCAACCGCTTCAGCGGTTCAGAGGAAATGAAGGGGAAGGGATGAGTCTCTCTACTCGTGTTCTCTAAGCGGGTGTCTTCCGCTATGTTTCACATCACCCAAGAGATATCTGCACTTTCTGTCTTTCATGAGTTTCATGAGTCAAACTTCCAACCGCATGGACAGGACGAAGGAAATTTCGACTTTGACTTTATTAGACTGAAACCAGCAAACGGCCCATGCCTAGTTGTGAGAGTGTGTGTGTGTGTGTGTGTGTGTAAAGTGCATACTCGTAAAAATGTGTCTTGGAGATGGAGAGGAAGGTGCAGTCGCGGTGAGCGCGCACGCTGAAGATGAGCGGCTCTCCGGTGAGCACAGCCAGCTGGCCCACCAGCTCCCCCGGGTGAGCCACAAACAGACACGTCTCCTCCTCGCGGTCGATCATCCGCTGGTACACATGCAGCAATCCCGAAATGACAAACTGCACACTCACATCCTGCAGGCCCCGATTACACAACCATGCACACCCACAGACAGAGAGAGAGAGAGAGAAAAGCCTCCACATTAGACACACACAGCAGTGAGACGTTCCAGAAAGACAGAACTGATACAAATTTGTGTAATCTATTTATCTAACACTATTTATCACTATACACTGTGTAATAAGTCTACTGCATTGTACCTGATCTCCTTGCCGTGCCACCACAGATCCAGCCTTCACCTGGTGCAGGGTCACTCTACCCTCCAGCAGCAGAGGGTCCTTTTCCAACACAACAATACACACAAAAACACACACTTTTCAACTCCAACCACCTACTTATTCTCTGAACACTCAAAAACAACTCACTTTAAAATTATTTTTACCTAAACACCCTCATGGCCAAATTGTGACTGAGTGCTTAACAAAAATAAGGTAGTGGCTAATAGGGCTGGGTTAAAAAAAAAATCGATTCACCGACCAATATCGATTCTCGTTCGAAAAATACGATATCGATTCAAAAATTCACGGATCGATCTTTTCCTGCAGTTATGCACTACTTCTGGCGACCGCGCAAGGAGAGCTATAAAAACGTGAGACCGGCGAAACCGAAACCAAATAGAGCCGTGGCTGAAGCTGCTCCGCTCAAAATCACCGTCTGGCCTAAAGGCCGATGTTTGGCAACACTTCGGTTTTAAAACAAGTTATTTTATAACCAAGCAAAACTAGTGTTGACGCAAAGAAATCTCTAAATAAATCGATATCAAATCGTACTGAATCGGATCATGACCTTGTGAATCGGAATCGAATCGATTCAGGAAATCAGCAACGATACCCAGCCCTAGTAGCTAAGGCTGGCCAATATGATCTCAAATCAATATCATGATTAATTAAACATTTTACCTCTTTTCCAATTAATGAAAAATTATTTTGTTTCAGGTTTATTTTGTTTGTATTTTGCGCTCTTAGTTCATGACAAGGTTTGCACTGTAAACATGCTTAACTATTAAAGTTTGGGTTTTTTTTCTAATGAATAAGTGCATAACTTGTCTTTATGATTTTAAAATAACTGAAGGAAGCCATCAGACTCCTAAACACACTGCCTGCCCTCCCACTCCCCTCGCCACACACCTGGACTGTGAAGTTACTTTACTGCACCTCTGCACTCACTCATCACTGTTTTTGTGATACATACGCTGCTACATGGACATTAAAACTGTTCCAGAGATACAGTTTATGTTTACAGACTCACTGTACACTCTCCTGTTTGTTAAATTGCTGCTAATCTTGACTATATTTACTGCACAAAAGTAGAATTGAATCTCATGACTGAAACTGTAAAATTGAAACCGTGCTTCTCCACTTGGACTGCTGCTATAACATCTGCATATATTATTGGAACACTATTTGCACTAGTGATTATAATTCTGTGAAATATTATTTGCACATACTACTGACTGTTTTTCTCTCTCCCGACTTGACTGTCACAATATTTGCACCTCTGATTATTATATTTATGATTATGATTATTAACCCAATGTTTAGAATTTTCATATTCAAATGCCATAGATCATATGCACATCCAATGCAAAAATTAATTCCAGGACCAAAATTGTAGTTGAATTCTGCATGTAACTATTGCACAGGCACTTTTTCCTATCTCTGGTTTGAAGTGTTTATATTTTATAGTCTACATAGATATTTTTTGCTTACTCTATGTGTCTTATTTGTATTTATATATTTCTTATGTGCTTTATTTGCTGTCCTACTGTTGAAACTGGAGCCACGTCGTCTTGTCTCTCTATGAACATGTATATAGTAAAGATGACAAAGTTTACTCTGACTTTGACACAGCACTTCGATTACAGATCTGATCTGTTCTGATTAATTTTCTATTAATTGCCTATACATGGTACTAGCTCGACATAAAGATGTGGCTCCTGCAAGATTTGCCAGTTGTCTTCTGCAAAACATAAATCTTGATTCTAACAGACTTTACTCATTCCACTGTTTCAGGTCCAGCATAAACAGAAAAAAATGAAATCCAATTTGCTTCTCCAAGAGAAACTGACTCCAGATCACATTCTCCCATTCAGCACGCCAAGTGCTTACTTGCAACTGGATAATCCCCAAGAGGTCTTTTTTGGCTGCCTGGAAGATCGCACCCACTTTGCTAGGAGGAACGTCAGAGCACCCCCCACTGTCTGTGTAGTGGAACACAGCAGACGGAGTGTGCTGCATAGTCACCGTTTTCTTCAGAATAGACTGAAAAAGAAAGGAGGGGGAACAAGCAACGTGGCTTTACACAAAGAGCCTGTATATAGTAGCATAATCATGTGGGTTCAAGTGTGTTTGTGTGTCTAAGAGAAGAGGAGAAGGATAAAAACAAGACACACTCACACACGTAAACGCACAAATACACACACTACCTTGTAGAGAACAGGACTGGACGGCAGCTCCTCCTTGGGCACTCGTGCTCGCTCATAAGCCATGCTCATGTCATTTCCTGCCACCCCTGCAGAGCCACACAGTCAGGATCACACACACAGACACAAATTAAGACTTTGTTATGGACGGACTAGGTTCAGGACCAGGCTTATTACACAAAGGAACCCTGCCACAGAGGAATTCTTCATTTCCTTCGCAAATTATTATCTACTAAACAGGAAATTATATTAAATTGATTTTTATTAATCCCATTATGATATTTCATATCGCCACGAGTGGCCTTACTAACGACAGTTTCCTGTGTTAAAACACTATTAAGAAAAAAGTAAAAAGAAATAATTAGATATGCACGATAATATCAGAATCATATTGGAATCGCTCTTATCATACTTTTCAATGTGGTAGTATGCATCTCAGGAAATAGCCGGGTTTGTAGCTTAACGGCTCTCTACACACTAGGTAGTGCACATGAAATGTCACACATGCTTTGATACACCACATAAGACGGGAAGTGACCTTTTCTTGAAATGGTGCGCACTACGCTCGAAATGCTCTGCCCTCGTTCGACTCTATCTGAGTCAAGGCGCTATTTTTGTGCCAAAATTCGGAGCGTGCAGTGAAACTTGTGAGCGAGCATTATATCTTGTCTTTACACACACGCTTGTGCTCGACTCTGTCTTCCTCGTTTATCTGCATCGGTAGATATAAGCATGAAAAATATTGGATATCGGCATCGGCCAATAAGTCCGTTATCGTGCATGCCTAGAAATATTTGCATTTATTATTTATTTATATTTATTTATTATCATTTTCATTACTATTTACATTGTAGATTCTCACTAAAGGCATCAAAACTATGAATGAACTGTGTAAAGGCTATATGACCCAGCAGGAGAGTGATGGAGTGCTGCGCCAGATGGCCTGGCCTCCACAGTCACCTGACCAAACCCAGTCGAGATGGTTTGGGATGAGATGGACCGCAGAGTGAAGGCAAAAGAGCCAACAAGTGCTCAGCATCTCTGGGAACTCCTTCAAGACTGTTAGAAAACCATTTCAGGCGACTACCTCATGAAGCTCATCGAGAGAATGCCAAGAGTGTGCAAAGCAGTGATCAAAGCAAAGGATGGTTATTTTCAAGAATCTAAGATATAAAACATGTTCTGGGTTATTTCACACTTTTTGTTTACTACATAATTCCATATGTGTTCATTCATATTCAGTGAGAATCTACAATGTAAATTGTCATGATAATGAAGAAAAAACATTGAATGGGAAGGTGTGTCCAAACTTTTGACTGGTAGTGTATTATCGCAACATAAATTTAATTCCGACAATATTAGATAAAACGTCTTTCTTTCTTGATCAACAACTTTTTGATAGAATTTTTGACTTGGAAGATGGAATCTTCATTTCCATCTTTGTACTACTTCACAGGCTAAGTATGAATTGCTATAAGAGGCGAGCTAAGTGAGTAACAGTACAATGTACTGTTACTTACTCCGTCGTACGCATTTATATTATAATGCAACCACATGAGCAGATCTAAATTTCTCTTAACACCTGAGTGCCGGTGGTCTAGTAGTACGGTACGGCCTTCAGACAAAGATTTTACTTTTACCCGTGCAAGGCCTTTAACCCCAAGTTGCTGCAGGGAAAATGTTTCTCTTATGAGTTAATGTAAATGTCACACCAGATAAGAGTGAGAGCTAAATGGCGTACATCTAAATGTAAAATTCAATACGTATTACAGGTAAGCAGTTTCAACTCATTAAATGCTATTACAATGAGAATTACATTTGGACTGGTTTGATAACTATTTTCCTGTGATTTAGATGAAATATCTGTAAACAAAGACCACAGTCAGTGTTCAGGTGATGTAATAAGTGGAGCAGGGCATGCTGAGCTACAGACTAAAAGCTTTTAGATCTGCTGCAATAGCTGCACTACATGTGACACAGCAGGTTGTGGAGATCAGAGGCATTACCTGTGCTGTCTAACGGTGCTGAGGCAGAGCGAGGTTTCCTGAGGGCTGTGGACGAATTCTCTGATGAACTGGCCCTGCCACCATCTGAGTGCAAAAAACAGTTTAAAAAATCAGATCCTTATTCCTTTTGGTCTGTGTTTTTAGCACGTAGTAAAACTGACATCGTGAAATGCCTTAATTGAGCAACAGGAGGAAATGGATTTGTTATGGGTCTTGTTAAGTCAAGTTAGGATTAAGTTCTAATTAGCTTTAAGGTTTCAAATTTTAAGATCAGTTTTCGGTCAAGGTTAGATGAAAGGGCTAAACAATATTGCCAAATGCATTTTTCCAATTTTGTTTAAGATATAAAACCAGTAATACTGTAATAAAATGATTTGAATAGCTGTATTTAAAAGAATTGGGGTGATTGTGTGAGGAAATGCATCTGTATAGAAAATAAAAGATATCCTCTGAGTAATAACCATCTGGTATTGAACTTTCTTTACCAAAGAAAATTAAAATTAAAATTAGAGCAAATTATAGGTAGTTCCTGGCTTACAATGGAGATGCGTTACAATGAAAATATCGAGAAACACCAAAACAGAAAAAAATATATGCTCTAACGCAGAGACAACTCTGAACTCTGTCGATCGCTGGCCAGAGGCAACTGACAAGGCGGGAGATGTGTAGATCCCGGCAGCGTCCCAACGTATTGTATTGCATACGCTGCTACGCTTGCCGCACAAAACTTAAACTACATTACAATTTTGTCATAGCGTTACGATCAAAAAAGTAAGTCGAACCATCATAACTCGTGGTCTACCTGTACACCAAACAGATTTGCCTTGTGGGTAAACGAGCTAAGAGAGTATTCCTGTTGTTCAAGCAGCAAAATGTTTGCAGTTTTCATTTATTTTGGACTACTTGACAGTGCATATAGGTGCCGATGCTGAAATTATATATTGTATATATACATCTCTAATTATTGCTATAGTCTTATATCAATTCAAATAACTGATGTTTGAATATCACCCAATCGTTGAATACACCCAAGTCAGTATCAGACCATTATCCGACATCGGTATGGGCTTTGTGCATCCCTAATAATAACATAACAACCATCAAATGCAAGCCATCAGAAGCAGCCTGGAAATGTGTATGTACCAGAATCTGTGGACTCTGAAGCTCCCTGGCTGTGTTCCTCGTCGTGCAGGGCGTGGATGTGGGGTCTCCGAATGACTCGGCTGGGGCTTCCTTCAGCAACAACACTGTTGACTGCAGACAGTGGAACAGCCTGTCTTTCCTGTCCACACACAGAACACGACAGGTAGTTAAAAAATGCATGCCCAGCCGTCCGATTTACATTTACTTTAACCGAGAGCCAAGAATTCACCTCCAGGAAAAGAGGAATTATCAATATTACTATTACTTTTATCCCTGTGTTTACTGTAAAGGGCAGTCTTAATGACCTAAGCAAATTAGAAGAGTGCAATGCGACATATGTAAGAATTAATCTTCGTTTATATTGTACTGCTAACAGAGGCAGAGAGCTAACTCGTAGTAAATGATCCTGCTGGAAAAAAAAATTGCTGATAGAGGCAAACAGCGTTCATAGATGAGCGAGCAGGAGAACAGAGGCCCAGAGGTCACTCCGCCAGCGAAAAACAGAGGTCCTCCTCCAAACCCAATGCAGGCTACTGCCACAAGCTCATAATGGTTTCCTGGAATGCGGGGGGAGCAGTGGTGGGATATGATCTGAGTCACAGCTGAAAGGTGGGGAGGAGAGAAAAAAAGCAGAGACTGATAGGTCGTCTCAGCCCCGGGGGCAGTAAAGTCAGCGTGCTTTAAATTAGCACCTAGGCCTCGTGATCGGCTTTGTTCGTTCTCACTGCACTTTATGGCTCTTACAGGAAGGAGTGATTATGATGCTGAGAGTAATGCAGCGTGAAATAATGTTGTGGGGGGTTGTATGTGATTGGGAGGGTGTGTGTGTGTGTGTGTGTGTGTGTGTGTGTGTGTGATATACCAGAACTGTGACAGTGGAAAGTGTGTTTGACTTTAGGGGGCCTGTATAATGTATACACAGTGCCTTGAAAAAGTATTCATACACATTTTGACACGTTACAGCTACAAACTTAAATGTTTTTTATTGAGATTTTCTGTGATAGACCAACACAAAGTAGCACATAATTGTGAAGTGGTACAAAAATGATACATGGTTTTCAAAAGTTTAAGCAAATAAAAATCTGAAAAGTGTGGCGTGCATTTGTATTCAGCCCCCTGTAAGGAAGGAAGGAACTCACCAAGGAACTCACCAGACAGGTCAGGGATAAAGCTGTAGAGTTTAAAGCAGGGGTTAGGTCTGCTTAGGTTATAAAAAAAAAAATATCCCAAGCTTTGAACATCTCAAGCAGCACTGTTCAATCCATCATCCAAAAATGGAAAAAGTATGCTACAACTGCAAACCTACCAAGACATGGCCGTCCACCTAAACTGACAGACCGACCAAGGAGAGCACTGATCAGAGAAGCTTCCAAGAGGCCCATGGTCACTCTGAAATCCACAGCTTAGGTGGGAGAATCTGTCTACAGGACAACTGTAAGTTGTGTACTCCACAAATCTGGCCTATATGGAAGAGTGGCAAGAAGAAAGCCATTGTTGACAGAAAGACATAAAAAGTCCCGTTTGCAGTTTGCCAGGAGTCATGCAGGGGACACAGCAAACATGTGGAAGAAGGTGCTCTGGTCAGACGAGACCAAAATGTTGAACTTTTGGGCCTAAATGCAAAGCGCTATGTGTGGTGGAAAAGTAACACTGCTCATCACCCTGAACACACCATCCCCACTGTGAAACATGGTGGTGGCAGCATCATGCTGTGGGAATGCTTTTCTTCAGCAGGGACAGGGAAGCTGGTCAGAGTTGATGGGAAGATGGATGGAGCTAAATACAGGGCAATCCTGGAAGAAAACCTGCTGGAGGCTGCACAGGACTTGAGACTGGGAAGGAGATTCACCTTCCAGCAAGACAATGAGCCTAAACATACAGCAAGAGCTACAATGGAATGGTTTAGATCAAAGAATATTCATGTGTTAGAATGGCCCAGTCAAAGTCCAGACCTAAATCCCATTGAGCATCTGTGGCAAGACTTGAAAACTGCTGTTCACAGACGCTCTCCATCCAATCTGGCTGCTACGAAGAATGGGCAAAAATTTCAGTCTGTAGATGTGCAAAGCTGGTAGAGACATACCCCAAAAGACTTGCAGCTGTAATTGCAGCGAAAGGCGGCTCTACAAAGTATTGACACAGGGGGGCTGAATACAAATGCACGCCATACTTTTCAGATTTTTATTTGCTTAAACTTTTGAAAACCATGTATCATTTTTGTACCACTTCACAATTATGTGTTACTTTGTGTTGGTCTATCACAGAAAATCTCAATAAAAAACATTTCAGTTTGTGGTTGTAAGGTGTCAAAATGTAAAAGTTCAAGGGGTATCAATACTTTTTCAAGGCACTGTATGTATGTATTCTCTCTCTCGATTAAAGAGATCAGCACTCAGTCCCAGGTAAAGTTGACTTTGATTAACTGTAAATTTGACAAAATGTGGTAAACTACTGATTTAGTCAGTACGTTGTTTAGTACAGTGGTCCCCATTTATCTTTCCTCAAGTCAGGCTGAGGGCCAAAAATCCACGTCACATCCCCCACTAAATATTTACGAGCCAAATTCTTTTTTGGAGGCCATAATCTCCATCACATGCCATATGTGAAATGAATACACAATAATTACTTGTACTGTTTATTAATTTCTTCGGTCTACCTCATACTGCCTTTTCCTTCTCCTATCTGAGCTATTTGACCTGCCTATTATTGTCTTATAGATAACAGAAGAATAAACGACACATAAATGTGAACAGTCATTATTAATTTTTTTATATTAATATTATTTATTTATTTATTTAATATTTGTTTTAGCTTTATGTTGTATTTAAGTGCTGAAACTACAGACATAACTACTAGAAATAGTAAGAACAGTGTCCATTTTATTATATAAAACAAGCAGCTTTTGGTCTTTATGGAAGAGAATTAAGTTTTTGCGTATGATGCCGTTCCATATGAGAGTCTCGAGCGCTAACGCGCGTTTACATCGCAAATAATGTAATTAATGCAGTTTTACACAGTTTTTGTGCACAGAACTACTCAGAAATAATTTCACATACAGAAGTATGAATACAATGTCCGGTAAGTTCAAAGCCTGTTATCACAACTGTTATCATTATGATCTCACTCACTCTTAATGAGTGTAGTGTATCAGAAGAATGGAGATGGTTAAGGCTGTAACAACTAAACGATTAAATCGATTATTAAGATAGCTGGCAACTAATTTAATAATCGTATTAAATTAGGCACATTAGTACAGTGGCTACCCCCTAATGTGGACGCAGTAAGCTAACCAAAGCCGCAGTGTCAGTAAAGCACCATTAAGCTGGATGCTGACCGCCATTAAAAAAAAGGAGGAGACGAGACGAGAACCAGTGCCGCGCTTTGCCCTCAGAAAAACTGAAGTAATTGCGTAGAAACGCATGAATGACATTTTCTGTGATGTAAATACATGCACTTTTGTTAGCGCGCACGACTCTCATAGGGAAGTCATTCACTGAAGCATTCCAATTCAGTTAAATCTTCCCATTTATTACAAATAAAACTGGATGTGTGTGTGTTTAACTAATGATTTGAATGTGGGAACATGTGTGCCACTTTCATAGCGACTATAGAGAGTGTGTGTGTACTGTATGTGTGTGTGTGTGTGTGTATTCTCTCACTGGAATAAAGAACTCAGCAGTCAGTTCCAGGTATCTGTGCAAAGTTAAGTAAGATTAATCCAAATTAGATAAATGTGACATATATATATACTCAGTGTTACACAATGTGTTAAAGGGACGGAAATGTTCAGAACCTGAATCCATTGTATAAAACAACTTCAGTGATCAAATCAAATTCCTAACCCAATTCAACTGTGCTGTCCTTATACGTTTTTAATTGTGCACGGACCAGATGGCCAGATCGTTTAATTACAACCATCAAATTAGCATAAACTGTTTGCATGATGCTATTCAAGTTGTATGATTTAAAGAGTGTAAAAATATGTGTTTTACTAGAAAAGTGAACGTGTTTCATTTTCTAAAAGTGAGTGAGTGTTGCTTTCTTACTGCATTAAAGAGGTCAGGAATCAATCCCCCAAATGGCTGTGCAAAACTAAAGTGTGTACAAAAAATCGGGTGTTTAAATTGTTCCATTAATTTTTAAATGTATTTCCTCACCCAATTCATATTTGTGTACTACATTAGTTCTACAGTAGTGTGTCTTGAGTCGTCCTTCATTACATTATATTTTGCTAGAAAAAATGAAACAATAGACTATTGCAAATGTGCAAACACAAATGTAAAGACTATTCCTCAAGACTACATTACAAGACAAACCGTCTCTTTGGAGGCAAATTATGGAGAAATGAGGGGTGACTCAAGAATTTAGTACCTTAATACCAACTTAGTACCATAAATGGCCTGACAAATAGCTTCTTATTGCAAATTAAATAATAGCCCAACGGACACAAGTGAGAAAATGTGAATGTGGGTCACTGTAAAGTGTAACCGTGACTGTAAAGTGTGTGTGTGTGTGCTCTCTCTCACTGGATTGAAGAGCTCGGTGGTCAATCCCAGGTAGTTGTGCAAAGCAAGAAAGGTGACTCTCTGCAGCCGCACCATGATGATCTAAAGAGCCACGGCGACACAGAAAAACCTCAGTAACTGTTACGTATTTACCAGTCATATTTATACATGTTTAAGGATCAAGCCCATACCTGTATAACTCTCACAAGGGTCTCAGGGTATTTGTCAAACACTGACTGGAAGGCGGAGGCTGGAAGGCGAAGTATAGTGGAGCGGACAGCTGCTCGAGCTGATACTGTCTTATAGGGAGCGGGATAACCCTGAGGAAAAAGGCAGTGAAGGTGGGAAATAGAAGATAGGGGAAAGGAGGATTAAGCAGCCATCTTTAAGCATTGCAGCGAGATGGAGGAGGGAGAGAGAACGTGTTAAGCAAAAACAACTCACTGTGATGATGTCTAAAATGCTGAGGAGGCTGTGAACACTGTCGCCTGGAAGCACATCCTTCACCACAGCCTCTGTTCCGTCCTGAAAGGGCACACATACAGGGTTCACAAATATACACACAGAAAGAGAAACACACACCCTGAATTTTAATAGAAAATGCCCATTATAGCTTAAATATTGTTCTCAATTAACATCAAGCAATCAAAAAATCCTTATCAAAGTTATCAACATATTCCTTTGGATAGTACCTTAGTTGGTGACTGCACCTTGTACTGCAGCAATCACAGTATCATGTGTCATTATAACAATATCCATTACCTTTCTTGTTTGTAAGAGTGTGTGTACTGGCTCTCACGTTTTCATTAATGCAGAGCTCCAGTCTCCCGTCCTGTACTACAAAAATGCTGTCATCATCATCTCCCGGCTTGAACAGCCCCTCACCCTCTTGCAGCTCTATAAACACCATGTGTCGACACAGCTCCAGGAAAAGAGGTTTCTCAAAGTGGCCCAGCACCCTGGAGCAAAGTCGCACAACCTCAGTTACAACTTTCAGTTATAACGATTTTGAGAATAGCTCAACCTGCAGACATCTAGTGTGACTGTGCAAAAAGCGTGCTGACCTGTATATTTGTAGCCGAGACTCACCTGACATTTTTAAGCATGTAAAGCACTTCAGAGGGTAAGTTGGAGTTTTGCACATCAAACTCAGTGAGGTCAGCCTCAAGCAGTGAGGGAGGAGGCTCTTTGGGCTGCAGGGTTGGAGGTTCTTTCCTAAATCGCAAAATTCTGCCAAAACAAATGCATAAGTTTGTATTGTCACAGCATGACGCACATACTTTAAACATGACTTTTTGAAGTAGATGCCTGCCTTTGATCACAGTTATGCAATATTTATTCAAGACTGGCAGGTTCAGATTGAGGTATCCATTATAAAGGGAGCAAAATGAGGCAAAAATGGTTGAAGGAATACCTGCGAGCTATACTCAAGACTTTCTGCCTTTTCCGGGGACGCTGTTTGGAAACCGAAGTGGAAGAAGGGGTGGAGGACAAAGTCTGAACCTGAAAGAGAACAAAGTGCAAACTACAGTAAAAAATAAAAATACAATGGAACAAGCTGTGAATATTTGTCTGTATTGCATAGCACACACTAAATGCTGCCCTCTAGTGGTAAATGACACATGACAAACACAAAAACAGGAAGTACTAACTTGTGACTTAGCAGACTGATAGGGATTCAGTAAATCAAACACAGACAAAAAACAGAACTCACAACTGATATTATATACTAAAGAAACTGTTTTAAAAACCATAATATTGACCACTAACCTTTCTCATAATCTTTCTGCCATAGAAAAGAACCTTGTCCCTCTTCCTAAAGCGATATCGAGGGGCATCTGCCTGCTGATCTGGAAAAATATGTAGCAAAGTACAAATAGTGTATTCATCAAATACAATTACATACTCATTTTACATATTATTAACATTACTGACACATTAACAGAAAATGTACATTTTTACACTCATTTATGGGGACTTTCACATAAAGCATGAAATTGAATACCAGATTCACACTTGATACTCATCTACACTAACACTTGCTTTAGAAGATGCTGGTGAATGCGGCCCATGGAACTTACTTGCTCGTTTATATCTGCGATAGAGGAAGAGCACTAAAATGCCTATTAGACATACTGCCACCACTGCTCCAATCAACATGCCCGTCAACTGAAAAACACACAATTTAAACCACACAGTAGGTACCATTGTTAATGTCACCTTAGCGTGCTTTCACACCTACAGGCTTTAGTCCGCTTCAATCGAACTCGAGTTTGTTTCCCCTCTTGGTGCGGTTCGTTTGGTCTGGTGTGAACACGGTAATCACACTCGAGTGCGGACCAAAACAACCGCACCGAGACCCCCAAAAAGAGGTGGTCTCGATCCGAATCAGTTAGCGAACTCTGGTGCGGTCCTCCTGGTGAGAAAGCATACCGAACCAAAACAGGACCAAAGGCTGCGAATCACGTGATATACATACCTGCTGGATCTTCAGGAAAAATTTAGCATGATGAGCATATCACTGTTCCTCCTTATTAATGCGCGCCACCTCCTGTATTTTCGTGATTTGCGCCTTCGGGTTAATGTAGCGCATTAATACGCTGTTTTCCGGCTGTAAGCGCGCTTGATTTTCAAACGCAATAATTCGTCTGAAGTGGTGAACGCACGAGATGTAGAAAGTAATCACCAGGGTGACAACCAGTCCACGTAGGTTCTCCATCTTGAAACAGTCAACACAGAACCTTCTTACTGTATTTACATTTTTGTTCACGCGGCAAACAAATCTGACCAATAAGCGGAGAGGACGTTCTCGCGTGATTTAAAGTGACACATTTCGGTACGCTTGGATTTTTTCCCGTGTGAAAACAAACCGAACCAAGGAGAAAATGCTACAAAAAAAGTTTACAAAATTATCAACTGATTCGGACCAGAGCAAGCGTACTAAGGTGTGAAAGCACCCTTAGATAACGTATTGAAAAAAAAGAAGAAAAAAAAAGCATTTGCATTGAATTTTACCACAGGACGAACAATGCTGGTCCCTAAAATAAATAACATAAGTTGCTGTCTGGGAGTTTCAGTACCATGGTGGTCTGCATCCTCTCTTCCACAAAGCTCTGAAAGCGATCTCGAATTTCCACTCCAGCTCTTATAACCTGGAAGAAAACCCACAGGCATGCACACAAGAATACACACACATACAATTTCTTCCTAAATGTGTGCAAATTCTCAACTGTTCCATCTCAATCTAAACTTAGATTCTCTTGTAGAAATCATCTGCTGAAATCCCCCAAGTCCTCTTTGATACTAAACAAAAAAGAACCAGCTGTCTTTGAAGAAAACAATGACAAATATCCTCTTCAAAGGGCTGCGCTCTTAGGCAACTTCCTTCCAGCATGTATGAAACACTTTGATCGGAAGATGAAGTTCTTATATTTAGGGCACTTTCATGTTGCAAATATGAAAAGCCAAAAACTAACAATTTGCAGAATCATATTCTTGTTTCTTGTGGACTAGGAACAAGTGACCATCTTTCTAACTTCTGCTAATTGTCTTTTCGTTGTCCATAGATCAATCTTTTCACAAAAATAAAAGAATAATTTTTGTTCTTTTTAAGCTAATGGGTGTTTTGATGGCACAATAATGTGTTGACACAAACATATCTGCATAACTGGAACTAGAACCTTGACTGGGACTGGAAGGTAGCATGAAAGCAAGGGTTCAAGCACTACCAATGGTTCCAGTCCAGTTCCAGTTCCAGTCACAGTTTCAAAAGCCCTTCACTGAACTGCTTTAACTAAAAATTGATGCAAGTCAGAAATAATCTTAAACTTTAATACGGAGGTACTTACCGGAAACCTGCACTGCTCGTTATTCTGTCCTTCCATTTCTACACAAAGAGAATGAGGAATGTTACAAGACAACTTGAATTGTTACTTTGACACACTTTTGACCACTTGGACGAAAGTTGCTTACATTAAGATGTAATGAACTACAAGTTCTACAGGAATTATTACGTATAAGACTAATACAGAAATCTTGAATGGGATTTTTTCCATGTTTCCCTTTTGTGACATTGCAGTTACACAGTGTGTGCATAAAACCCCCAAGAACAACACGTCAGTCACCAGCCAAATAAAGTATGATAAGTCTATGGCTGCACTACGAGTATGTATAGTTTCTGCACATAAGCAATAATCACATCACCGGACTTTCTATCAAATGAAACATATCATGCTACAACTTTTTGCTGCTTGACACAAAAGGAGAACTTACCCAACTCTCAAAATTGCAAATAATGAGTAATAAGTAATGGCGTGGCACGGTGGCGCAGTGGTTAGCACTGCCGCTTCACAGCGAGAAGGTCCTGGGTTCAATCCCCAGGCCTACCACAGGGCCTTTCTGTGATTGTGTGAGTTTTTGCCGGGTACTCCAGTTTCAGTCCAAAAGCATGCATGTAGGTTACTTGGCGACTGTAAATTGGCCCCAAAAGGTGTGAGTGTGAGTGTGATTTTGTGTGTGCACCCTGCGGTGTGTTCCCGCCTTGTGCCTGTTGTTCCCGGGATAATCCCCCCACCGCCGCAACCCCAGTTAGGATTAAACAGTTTGGATGATAAATGAATGAATGGTCTGTCTGATATCATTCTGTGTGATTCACACGTTTGTAGATAAAGCTCAAGAAAAGACGGTTCACTATGGAAAAAGTATTAACATTATTATTACGCATTTATCAACAGGGCTGTTCAAAAATATTGGAGTCATTTTTGACCAATATAGTGCACCCCAAATCCAGTCAATTGAGGTGTTATAATACACAGACAATACATAAACAATTACACAACTGACGCATATATAAACACATAACTCTAAATATATATTTTTTACTATTACAACTAGCCTTCTAATAGTTTGCTAGTCATTTTTAAAGGTCAACGTGTGCTCAATTTTCATTAAATGATATTTATTCATTTCACTTTAATAAAGTTTGAAGAAGAAAAAGAAGAAGATGAGGTTCTACGTATGTGACTAATAAAGAAATCTTGACTCTGGAATAGTTTACGGGTTAAATAAAAAAACAAGAACCAGGTAAAGTTTTGTCTATTGCATATTTATCGTATTTTGATAAAAGTCCTGAATAAAGCGAATATCTTTTTCTCTTGTACGTCATACGCATTTACCATCAATGAACTGAAGGAAATGTTTACATGAACTCATGAACTACAGTGCTGAACTGGCTAAAGCTTGAAAGTGAATGTTTATGCGACATAATCGTTGATACATTTTCAACATTATCCACTATAGCTAATACTAGTCAAATCTCCATTAACATCCACACACCGTCACCTTGCTGTGCTGGCGTCGTTACCAGCTCCTTCGCGCTCCACCTGTCAGATAAGAAACACAAACAAACACATTAGCAGGCTAGCTAGTTACAGACACAGCCTGGTCATACAACAATGTTTAAGACAACCAAATCGGAAACTATCTACGTGTGCATTCACAGAGTATGTATACATGTGTGTATGTGCATCTACTTACATATTTGTTGCTCATCTAGTGAAGTTGTTTCCCAACTTTACTTCATTTTAAACTTTCACGAGCGCATCTCGCTCCCTTTCCTACAAGTCATAGTCTCGTTTTGAACATTCTAAGCTCCTATTGGCTAGTTTGTTTTGTGTCAGCCAATCTGCACAGGCGTTGTTTTCTTGTGGGTTCACGTCGCTGAGGCTTCGTCCCAAATGCGTAGAGAAAGTGCCGAAGTAGTCAATTATTGGTTTGTAACGCAACATTTATGGGGGAAAAGGGAAGAGAAACTGCTTGCAACATGTGGGTTCAAAACTTTCCGAGAACTTAGAGGACAGCAACAATAGAAGCAATAATAATAATAATAATAATAATAATAGGGAGATGGAAAATACATTACGTAATATTAACTATAAATATCTAACAATATTTTCACTATAGTTTTAGATAAACGGATAAATTAAAAAAGAACTCATGCTAAATCATCATGAATAATTGTTTTACTCATTTAAAAGCGTTATTTATTACAATGATGGCTTTCTCAAGGCAGAATTAATGACAATGTAATTTCACAAATATACAGATAATTATTTTCATTGAAGCAAAGAACATATATTTATCAAAAGTTAAATGAAAGCAGTCACGGTCTTAATAGGACTAAATAGCATAAACCAAAAGAGGCAGTTGATATTCTCAATACACTTAGAATGTAATTTGTACAAAACCAACCTCCACCCTTATATCCAAGTTGGCCTTTGGCACAAAAAAAAAAAAAAGGGAATATAATTTATTTTGAATTGTTTTCTCATGTGTCAACATAAAATCCATCTGTTATTCTTGCTTGTTCCACTGAAACACATTGGAATTCATAAAATACATTTGTTTGTGTACACTAAGAGACTAGATCAATGACAGGCCGGCAAGCATATTTTATGGTACGTTAACTGCTATCTAAGATGAAATGAGGTTGCACAGCTGGAGGGAATCTACATATCCAATATTCAGTTTCTAATACATAAAAAATGACATTCAGCTTTTCCAGACCCATTCCATTCCCCAAACAAATCCACTCCCATTTTTGGTTTAGTTTTATTTGTTGAGATATTTGGCCACTGAGTGGTAGGCAAGCAGGATCTCTGAGTCGTTGGGGCATGTGTAGCGGAACTCGTCTCGCTCGTAGGCTTTCTGCAAATACTTAGTCAGACCTGCCAGTGCTGTCGGGATCTGAAAGTCACGATATTTTCTACACACAACCTGAGGATAGGGAAACAAGAAGCATATTATCAAAACAGATCTAACCTCCATTAGAGACGACTGTTGTGCCAACAGTTAGTGGGGGAACATGTACTGAATATTGTGAGTTACCACAGATGCTTAACAATAATATCTTAAAGTATTTTAATTAGGGGTGAAAAAGAGGATGTCATTACATTGACAATATGGAGCTTGGGGAGAAGGTTGCAGTCAGCGAGGGTGAGAATTTCCCCATCCAGGTACTGTCTGGTGGACTGGTTTATTTCCGGGTTCTGGTCCAATTCATGGGGAAGTGGGGTCAACAGGTACTGATCCAACTTCATCAGACTCTTCAGAAACTTCTTTTCCAGCACTGAAAAAGTTGGCGGCATATTAAAGAGAGCAGTATATGGTAAGACAGAATAATATGCAAATATAGTGGTCTCCATGCAAGAAAGATTCTCACTTTCATTGAGGCCAGGGTTCGGGTTTTTGATGTAAGCAGAGAACTTGTGGAAAATATCATCTCCAGCAGAGTTGGACTCCTTGTAGCGACAGCACAGTTTGGGATATCTGAAAAAACAAATGTATGATCATATCACATATTTAGAAAATATTTTAAATATTTTTATGTACTGTGACTTCTGCTTACTGTGGTGGTGCCAGAGTCTCCTCCAGGAACTCCTCGATCTTGTTAGTGTCAGTGCGCACTTCTCCATTATAGATGAGAAACGGGGGCTGAGAGCCTGGAGCAAGGTCCTTCAAAACCTCAGGAGCTCTGCCAAAAAAAATTAACAGGTACCTTATAATAGTGTATACTTAAAAGGATTATGAAATAACTCAAGCCTATGAAATCATCCACACCTTTTACGTCTAATCTTTACCTGCCAACACCCATCTTTCTATGTTCTCTGATGGAGTTTCTGCAGCAACATGTTCCCATCTCCTCCCTTATTTACCTTGAATTCTGCCCCATCTCTCTGCCATTAAATACTCCATCCTAAGACCCTTTATATTTATATTCAAGCTGTACCCAGTTTATTAATTTGTCTCCCACATGTTAAATGCAACTATTTGATCTGTCCATTTACTAAACACTTTTGTGCTCTCTGACCTCTTCATGTCCACGGTGGTGAGAGTAAAATTGACTCCCTTCAGCCAAAGAATCATGAAGAGACGCTGACAGAATGGACAGTTTCCAACCCCTTCGCCATCGTCACTTGCCTGTTGGAAGACAATCATCAACTCACCATCAGCAAACAAAAAAATCTAAAAAAACGTAAAATGATTCTGATAAAGACCACACAATATTTTTTAGGAATTATCTGCAATGATCCCTTTATTTAATCAAGTGAGTAAGTTATGTTCTTTCACATTAAAAACAGTTGAAACCTACTTGACCTACTTAAGGTGTTTTATGACAAAAAAATCTTTGTGAATCGAAATGTTATTGTTACACATTATCTGTGACATAATCCACCACAGGTATGTCAGGAAGTGCAGCCATTTTAGCCAGAGGCCGAATACACACCAAACTGATTTTCAGCCAGAGATTTAGGCCTTTCTGCAACTTCTTACAAGGAGATCCTAAATCACATTTAAACTATCCATAGATACATTTGCTAGACTATTACTGGCTGTTTTTCAAAATAAGTTAATTTCAAACAGAAAGTGGAAAGGAATGCACTGGGTTGGGTGCTGACCTTGATGAAGAGCTCAATCTTTGGTGCTTCGGCCATTCCTGTGGTCTTCTTTTTTTTTCTCTGCTGCCAAACCTCAAACTCTCTCTGGCTGGTCCAAAAGCAGTGTTTGCATCACAGTGCAATATTCTTGGCAATCAGTTATGTCCAAATGCTGTAGTTCTCTTTGGTCCTTTAGAACCAGCCTGTTTGAAAACTCACTCAAAACAATTGTGTTTGTCGACACTAATTTCTGTCTTAGTCTGTCTTACGACAGTTTCTGTGTGAGTTGTACTTCCCTGCCTCTTACCACACCCCAAGAGAATTTAGAATACCTGCCCACTGGCTCGACCTGTCCGACCTGTCGCTTCTCTTATTCTCACCTACTACAACCACTGACATGTCTCAAAACTGATCAGTAGTCTTACACTGTCTCACTCCTCTCTGTCCCCACAGTCCACACACAGACGCATCATGGTTGCATAAACTGGTCATGGTCTCTTCTATCTGTGTATCAAATTTTTTATTTCACAGTTGTCCTTCTAATCGACCTATTAACATATGTGGATAAATCTGTAATCAGCGTTATTATGTTTACATAATGCATTTCTTGTAAAAATTAGGTTTAGGCTTAGTTGTGTTAAAACTAGGCTAGGTTACCAAGGTCCATTTAAGCAAATTAGACAAAATGCAGCACAATGTAGATTTTGTCTGTACAGTGTTTTGGAAGTGTTTTTAAAGGCGCAAAAAATCTTCATTTAGACACTTGCCTCACTCTCACTGAGGACAGAACAGGGAACAGTGAATTAAAGTTTTAAGGTGTGACAGACTTGACATAGTGGCATTTATTATCTGAAATATAAAGAATACAGTACAAGCAGAAACACGCACAGCCAACTTTCTAATTAGAGACAATTACTGGCTGTGAGAAAATCTACTCTGCTGAAAAGCAACATAGGGCAGCATCATTTGGTTTATTGTTGGTATGAGGATGATAAAACTAGGCAATTTCAAACACAGTGGAGGAATCAAATGCACAGATTAAACATATTATTTATACAGTGGGTATGGAAAGTATTCAGACCCCTTTCAATGTTTCACCCTTTGTTACACTGCAGTCATCTCTTAAAGTCATTTATGTTCATTTTTTGTTCTCCTCAATCTACACTCTGTACCCCATAATCACAGCAAAATACAGAATTGTAGAAGTTTTTGCAAATTAATAAAAAAAATTAAAAACTGAAATATTCACATGAGCATAAGTATTCACACCCTGTGTTATAACACTCAGTAATTAGATTCTGGTGCCCTCCACTTCTTCAAAAGCATCTTTGAGATAAATCTAGACTTACCAGCTGTGTTTAATTAAATTGTCTGGACATGATTTGGAAAGCCACACACCTTTCTGTATTAGGCCTTACAGTTCAAAGTGAATGGGACAACCAGGAGGACTTTTAGAACTGGCCACATGGCTTAATTCAGCAGTCGGGGGAGAAGAGCCGTGGTAAGAGAGGTAACCAAGAACGCAAAGATCACTGTGGCTGATCTACAGTGATCCTGTGTGGAGATGGGATAAAGTTATAGACAGACAACCATCACTCCAGCCCTCCTACAATAACGGACTATATGGCAGAGTGGCTTGACGGAAGCTGGTTGTCTGTCTGGAACTTTTTCCCATCTCCAGAGAGACAACCATCACTTTAGCCCTCCAGCAATACAGGCTTTTTATGCGTCTTGCACTGAGAGGCTTCCGTTGGGCCACTCTGCCATATAGCCCGCATTGGTTGAGGACTAATGTGATGGTTGGCTGCAGTGTAACAAACGGTGAAACATTGAAAGGGGTCTGAATACTTTCCGTACCCACTGTATATTCAGGCACAAGGATGAACAGCCCTGTTACAAACCTTTCTAAATGACTTTAATCAGTTGACATAAATCAATGAGGTGCTTTTCATAGTACAAGATTCATATATCCTGTAAAATAAACTTAACATTTAAAAAGTACAAAAAAAGTCTTGAGTTTGAGGTTGTGTAACCCCAGAATACCTGAGTCTGTTTTTTGTGAGGCACAGAGGTCCAGAGAAACATTTAATTTCACTGTTTCTTGTACTGCTGTATGAGGTTGGGATATTAATAAAAACAACAACTAGACGTTGAGGCAGTCAGTTCCAGCGATGATCGTCCCAGCGTGCTTCAAGTCATGGCCACTTGTCATGGCACAGGTGAAAAGCAACCTCCTCCACTCACTTGACCCACTGCAGTTTGCCTATCGCCCATACAGGTCAACTGAGGATGCCATATCCACTGCACTTCACCTTTCCCTTATGTTAGATTGCTGTCCATAGACTAAAGTCTATGCATTCAACACCATCATTCCCCAAAGACTGTGTGTGAAACTGAGCGAGTTGGGACTGAGCACCTCACTCTGCAACTGGATACTGGATTTCCTGTCAGAGAGGCCTCAATCTGTCAGAATCGGCGACAACGTTTCCAGCATCATCAGACTGAGCACAGGAGCTCCTCAGGACTGCGTTCTCAGTCCACTGCTGTTCACACTTCTGACCCACGACTGCACTGCCCTTCACAGCTCAAACTACATCATCAAATTCGCCTGATGACACGACCGTGGTGAGGCTCATCAGCAACAACGATGAGTCGGCGTACAGAGATGAGGTTCAGCAGCTGGCTGCCTGGTGCAGTGAGAACAACATCTCCGGTATCTCAGCATCAGCACTCGATCCACCAGAATGTGCGATAGCTTTTTCCCATCAGACTCTTGAAGACACTTCCTGTCCTCACACTCCTCCCCACACACACCCGGACTGTGAACTGACTCTGTTGCACCGCTGCACCGTTGCTGTAATGCACATGCTGCTAAACGGACTATCTCATTCATGTTGCACTGAAACTGTCTCCAGAAAGATATTTAAAAAATAATGTTTATATTTACAAACTGTACAGTATTATCACTCCAAACTGCTGCTGATCTGGCATCCTCCTCAAATGAATGTTACTACAACATTGCCATAACATTTGCACAATTTTTGCACTGCTGCTACTTATTTGCACAAACACTGAACATTGAATGTATATATCACTGGTCACCTTCTAACTAACTGTATCTGCACAAATTATTGAAAGGTATTGCACAGACTCTAGTTCTCCACTGCTGTTATAATATCTGCACAAACTAAATGTTAGTCAGACTGTTTAAGAGATACTGTTTTATTAATAGACTGGATATAGAATTTTTCATATTGAAACTGTTACTAACCTCATACGCATTCAGTGTAAAAGTCAATTTCCACTTATGTAGGTTAATACTGCATCCAAATTGTCTCTCTTTCTACTTCTATTTCTAGTTCTAATTTAAAGTTTATATGTAATACTCCATTTCTAGTTTAAAATATATATTTTGTATTCTATTTATATATTGTTTATTCTGTATGCCCTATTTGTTCTTTGTTGCCTGTTTCTTGTTGCACTGTGAAAACTGGAGCCACGTCGTAAACTTTGACTTTGACTCAGGTTCCTACCACAAGCCAATAACTGGGAAACCATATAACCACTATACTTCACATAGAACATGAAAGAGAACGTCGTTCTGAACAGGGTTTGTGATGTCACTCCTTGTAACACACACACACACACACACACACACACACACACACTAAAACCAAGCTGTTTTAGTCTAGTCTATGCTACCTCAGACCTCAGTCTCTTCCACAGACGTTCACACATGACAAACAACTGGGGCTTTCGTGAAATGAAACGAGGAACCTAATGAGTTATTTCTTGCTCAATGCTCAGCAGCAAAGGAAGCCCAAAGTTGTCACACTTCGTCATCTTCTATACGTGAACTCTGTGTTTTCTGAAGCAACTAACGGAACTCTCCCCGAATAAGTAACGTCTAAACATACGGGTTAAATAAAGAATGAGGAGGAGGTGGAGAAGGAACCAGAGGTGATGAAGCGAGATACGGCACGCGTGACAACAGGAAACTCTGCATCTTACATCTTTTACATGCCAGTTAGAACTCCAAGCTTTGCTTCTGTATCACTGACTTTGACCGGATGCGATAGCTGACATCTGAACCCAAAACCTCATGCGGCATTTTCACAAAGGCTCTACTCACACACCCAGGTACGCGCGCTCTCTCTCTCTCTCTCTCTCTCTCTCTCTTTCTCTCTCACTCTGACACAAACGCACACAGACATCTTTAACACTGCATCTCAGCAGGAAACTCTGCTTTAATCTCAGCTTGATCAGATCTCTTGCGGTTCCGTTACCTGTAACGACATTTTAGTGATCGTTTATGGGTAGTGATAATGTGCGTCACATTTTTAAGGTTTTGAACCTTTTGCAAAAACATTGTATTGATATGACATCTCAAACGACTTCAAGACGTACGGTACTTTGAGAAACTCAATTTCCTTCCTTTAACTCAACAATGCCCTGCCTGTTATTAGAACTGCAAGAAAAAAGCTGTGAACTGTCAGTTGACACGTCCTAACACTAAACAGGACCAAAATGAATATATGGCCTAGATTATGTAGACTTCTGTATATCGCAGGTTAATGCATGTCGTTAAGTACTTAAATAGTAAATCTAATGATAAAACTTGTTTTGATGTTACAAATGCCAAAAATCATTGTTACCTGTCGTATCACAAATGTGAATGTATTGGTTCATGGAGGGATCAGAACATTCAATATTCTGTAATAGTTACATACACAGCTGTACAACATGTAGTGAAATGTTTCCCCGAATTAGCCCTAAGAGTGTGTGCCAAATAAATGTAATTAATGAGAAAAATGAGCAGATTAAAATGGATAAAAATAGTAAAAAAAATAAACAGTACAATTTAAACAGTATCTAACAAACTGCAAAATGGAATTGATATTTCATGTGAAGTGTTGTGTTTGATAGTTACATTGATGTAAGTACATTGACATAAGACATGAACACAGTAATGGCGGGTGAGGCAAAGTTATCTCTAAATATGTCTTCAAAAAAAATCACAAACGTAGCTCCAGTAGAAAGGAGAAGGGTTTAGTAAATGATGCTTCTATTAGAGTCAGATTTTTAAAAATCCTCTAAATATAGAAACACACAAATTTGAGGGTAGTCAGTCTTTGCGATATATGTTAGAAACTCTTATTGAATCCTGTTATTTGTTAAAGTTGTATAGCACTATAGGCTCTCCTAACCCCAACCTTAACCTCAGCTCTGAAAATAAATCTTGTGCCTTTTGCTGTTTTCAAATTGCAGGTAACTTTTAAACGAAAAAATATTTTGCCTTATGAGGACATGCACATGCATACAAATTTGTCCTCATGCAGTATACTGTAGTATTTATAGTGTATATATACACAATGTATTGTTTTTCATATATAATATATAATCCAGCATTTCTTATGTAAAAGTGCATTTGTTAAACTCTTTACCCCTCACACATAACACTCCATAAACACACAGTAACAAACATAAAAAATGTTTCACATGATACAATGATTAAGCAGTGTTAAGAAAGCTTTAGACTTATGATGGACCCAACCCACCAGTGTTTACAATGTTATCGAAGGAAGGACATGACAAGTGTGACACTGACATAACCACAAGCTGAACCATAACTAATCTGAAACAAAATGACCAAGCAATCTAATGCCAACAAAACAAGTTAACACCCTTTTTCCCAAAACTCTTATTCCCCAGCATTGAGGATGGGCCAGAGGATCCTCCCAAAGCTGATCTCCAGGGGGAAGGAAATGCTCTATGTAATTTCCTCTCTTTCCATTTGCACGAGCCTCTTTATGATCTTCCTATGGTCTCCTCAGCTAACCCTGAACCTCCGCAACTGTGCTCCAAGTGGCAGGCTGGAGAACATCACCATCCTGCTGTGGCACTGGCCTTTCAGCATTCCATACAGCCTTGTGGGAAACGTGTGCTTGGAGAGTTATGGCATTCCCAACTGCAACTTGGTGGACAACAGAACAGTGTACTCTGATGCTGACTTGGTGGTTTTCCACAATCATGAGTTGCAGTTCAGACATCAGAAGCTACCTCTCCATCTCCCTCGTCCAGTTTCTCAAAGATGGATCTGGCTGTCTTTGGAATCCCCGCAAAATGTCGGCAATCTGAGTCAATTCGCTGGCATCTTCAACTTGACTATGACCTATAGCCCTTACACGGATGTTACTATGCCATATGGAAAATTCGTACATAAAGAAGAAACCAGAGAGAGGTGGTCCGGTAACTTCATAGTCCCAAGGAATAAGACTCATCTGGCCTGTTGGGTGGTCAGCAACTATAAGAAACAGCACAGAAGAAGTTTGGTGTACAAGCAGCTAAGCAAGACCATTCCTGTGCAGGTCTACGGCCATGCCAACAAACGGCCTCTGGAGAAGTCGGAACTGCTACCAACAATATCTCACTGTTATTTTTATTTAGCCTTTGAAAATACAGAGTCTCCACATTATATCACAGAGAAGTTCTGGAGAAACGCCTTTCAGGCTGGCACGGTGCCCGTAGTCCTGGGTCCCCCACGCCACGACTACGAAGCTGTGGCCCCATCTAACTCTTTCATCCACGTGGATGACTTCACGTCCGTAGAAGCTTTGGGCAGATTCCTAAAAGAGCTCGCACAGGACGAAAAACGGTACAAGTCCTATTTTGAGTGGCGTCAAGACAAGAGGGTCAAACTGTATACGGACTGGCGAGAACGGCTTTGTAACATCTGTCCAGTTTATGATAGCCTTCCTTTCAACAAAATACATAAGGACTTGGGAAAGTGGGCATGACCATCTTATAACAGACCTCTTAGGTACTGAATCTAGCACTTTAATTTCTGTGAGCTGCAGGGGAAATAGTGCAGCACATTTTACAATGTTCAAGATATGCACAATGTATGATCCCAGGGGAAAAACTTGAAGTGCAAAATTGTGCAATTTGTGTCATGAAATACCTGCGAATGCCTCTTGGAGTTTCTTAAAAATTGTAAGAACCTCACAAAAATAAAGCCTGTAGTGCTTTTTTACCTAAAGCATAGAGCAAAAATTGCAGGTTGTACGGCTGTTTCTGTAACACATGGTGCTACTATGTGCAGACATCCTTTTAGTTCTTACCCTTTCTGCACCAGTCATAACGGCAGACATCCACCTTTCACACTTTCTCCTTCTGGCAATAAGTACCCTTCTAAATGATAAGTCTGTTTCATCCAAAAAAGAAGCACCAGACAAACTATCACTGGAATGATGGTTTAATTGCTAACATTCAAACATAAGTAATGCGTTTGTCAGAAAAGAATTACAGCAGCATTTCAATAAATTACTTTTACAGGGTTGCATAGGAGGAAGCATTAAGATGTGTTAAGCAACGGAACTAAAGGCTGAAGCAAATAAGGCACAAGGATAAAATGGTGCAGGAATAAAAAAACCTTATTTTTTTCTAAATTGCGAGAATAATGACCAGGCGGTGGACATGGAGGAAGCAGTGTTTGTTGCCCTCTCCAAGTCCACATTCTTCCAGGGTAACCAGTTCACAGATTAAAAAAATACATTTTATACATGTTTTTAAAAAAACCATCACTCTCACTGGTAATCTCTCAATTTTAGAACCATTTGATCTTGGAAACAGTTCAAAACTAGTCAGAATACTGCATTTTTGCTCATTTTGCCAAAAATAGTGAGCTATAAACAAAGGTTATGTACATATTGCAAAGTGGAAGTATATTAAAAAGACAAAATTTAAAAGTCATGCTTTAAACCAAAACCATGATTTATGTGCAAATGCATTCAACAAAAATAGATTACACCCTCTAATAAGTCAATCAAGTTCCTTTCTAAACCCAACAAGCTCCAATTTCAAGACCAACACAGCAAGTTTGGAATCAGCACTCAATCTGATGAAATGTTGTAGCATGTAACACTATACAGCAGTCACGTCCTCTTTCCTTCCCAAGCCACAGATGGCATTTCATTTGGTCACAAGTCTTGGGGAAGGGCTATTATGGCCATTTAACTTGGGAGGTGGCCCACAAGTCCAGGGTGCAGGGTCTGTTTAAACACATCTGGCCTGTGAAGTGGTGGCATGTAGAGGGCAGGGACTCCACCAGGATGCCCAGGGCCTGGATAGCCCTGAGCTGGCAGGGATGTGGCACCCATGTGCGGAGGCGGTGTGGGGCTTTGTTCGTAGTACTGACCGTCGGCACCCTCTTCATCAAAGGGTAAGGCGAGACGTTTGCCTTTCTGTCTTCGGTTGCAAAACCACACGCGCACCACCTGAGAACACGTAGACTATATCAAGAGTAGAACAAGAAGTCATGCATGCAAACTAAAAGCAACTTAAATCAGACATTTCTCCTCCTTTGTCATTTCTCCAAAGGAAGTTGTCTTAACTTGAACTTTTCAAAATGCTAATCAGATTCTGATATCTAGTGGAATGAGGAACACTTATAAAAGTCTCACAAATCACTTAATGAATTTTAATAGTTATTCATTTTAAATGCATTAAGGACTCAAATTCCAGATATGTAAGCAAACAGTATGAGAATGTATGACTTATCACTTGTGTTCATTAAAAAGCAGACCATGTTCTATTATCCTTAGGAATAATTTTTTCTTAACATATGAACATTTCAGTAAAGTTGTAGTTGGAAAAGACTAATCTTACATCTCTTTCCAATCCAAGGTCATCAGAAATGTGTGTAATTTCCAGTGTGTTTGGCTTAGGACACTTCAGAAAGTAAGACTCGAGGGCCGTGCGGACCGAACCCTCTAAACTGGTCCTCCTCTTTCTCTTCCTTGTGTCAACAAAGACCCGCTCAACCTTGTACATCTGTAAAAGATAAGTAAGAATGAGTAAGAATGGACTTCAAAGACCAATTCCAAACAGTAACTCCATACATTATGTTATGCAATTTAATAAACTCAGTTATAGTTAACATTTGAATCCCCTTAACAGAAAGCCTGGCCTACATGTAACATGGAGAGAATAACATTTGGCTCAGTGTATTTTTAAATCACAAATTTATCACAGACAGTGTGTTTCTGAATTACTGCTATGTTTAATATGAAGACAAAATACGATTGTAACTAGTGTTGTGACCAAGATGTGTCGTTGACAGCATAACTTATTTTACAAGATATTTCTTAGTTAACCCGTAGACGTAAAATCATGCCCAAAAACGACTGCCCCCCTAGCGGGAGAACCTAGAAAATTGGATCAGCGCTTGCTTACATCTTGGGGATTTTCCGAAGTCTCCGCTTCATTCAACCATTTCTGAAGCAGGGGTTTTAGTTTGCACATGTTCTTAAAACTCAGTTGAAGAGCTTCAAAGCGACAGATGGTCGTCTGACTGAACATTTTTCCTGCGAACGATAAAGTAAATAATCATATCAAGCGTTTCATCCAATACAGGGTTTTCCATGCGCATTTTAAACAGCAACTTTTTTTCTCATCTTAACCTATGACTGTTACTCACCATAAAGATTCCCAAGGGCCAGCCCCACATCTGCTTGGGTGAAGCCGAGCGTGATGCGCTTGTGCTTTAATTCTTTGGCAAACTGCTCCAACTCTTCTGTCGTCAGATTCTCCTGAAAATTAAACCCTTTAGAATGGGCCAAAACTACATTCGAGTATCAACATAGCATGCACTGAGTAGATATGCTTATTTAATTTTTTAAAAAAAATACCTCTTCTTCCGAATCGCTGCACCCACCGCTGGAGGAGCCGCTACTCCGGACGCTGTTTTGCGCCTGAGTGGCCGGTACGGACTGTCCAGAACCTCCGGTGTAAAACCCGGGGCTACTGAAGCCATTACCGGGTGGAGACGGTGACAGCGAGGGCGAAGATGCAGAAGGAGTCGGTGGAGCTTGATTGATGGAGCTTGGAGCTGTAATAGGAGGCAGGCCTGACCAAAAAGACGGGTTCCATGAGGTGGGATAATAAACGCCGGTGGCCATAGTCGTGACCGGCGTGGGGTACTGGGGTTGAAGTTTGGTTTCTCCACCACCCCCGTATTCGTCGTTCATGTCTTTCTCCATTTTAACCTCCGGAATCTTGATTTGCTCTCTGGTTTCGGCAATAGGGGGGCTGAGGTTTACTGGTTGTGTTGCTGTCGTGGTCCCCGCCACCTGGCCCATGTATTCAGGAGCCGGGAAGGGATACCAATGTTTAGGTTGGACAAAGTCACCGAGCTGAACCTCGTTAGACCTGAAATCGGTCGGGAATGTGAAAAAAGGTTGGGCGGCGTGAGGGTTGACGCCATTAAAGGTCTTGCTGAGGAACAGGCTCGAGTCTTGCAGCATGGCGTGAGGGAACTGGAGGCCTTCCTGAGTCGGGGCCGAGCCGCACATAGCGCGGTTGACCTCGAACCCGCGGCCGCTGCAGTCTTCCGTAGGAGTCTGAGTTCGGTCAGACATCCTGGGAGAGGAATAAAATATCCCTAGAGCGTTTCAAAGAACAAAAAAGTCCCAAGAGTTCCTACTACGAGGTGTGAAATACGTCCATAATAGTAAAAGCAAAAATACAGGTGTCTAGAGCGGTAGAGAAGCAGCTTGGTGGCCCTTCTCAAAAAATCTCTTGAAGAAAAGATCCACTTGTGCGCTAAAAACAATAAAAATCTAGGTTTTGGTATGAAATGCCCATCAGTTAAGTTCCAACTTAAGATCTCCACCGCCCACCTCAAACTACAAACTTTGCAAGTGTGACTGCAGGTTTTCCTAATCAATCCATGTTGGAGGCTGGAGTCCCTAATGATCTGATCTCCCATTGGCCACTACAGACAATAGGCCCCAGCTGATGGTGAATGTGTGAATGAACTTGATTTTTCTGGTTGGGTAAATGCCTGTCCATTTTTGCCCCTCAGCCAGTCACGTTTGGGCGGTACAACCCAAGTTTATTTATTGAGTTATTTTGAAAAGTTGAATGTCGATGTAGGTGCTGGATATCTGTGGTGGAGTCCAGTTTAATCAGTAGCTAATTGTCCGCTATGTACCGCGCAATGTTCTCCATTTACTGTATTTCTGATGCAAACTAGCGCTGCTCGCTGTAAACGTGATTAAAATTCATGACACATTACTTTGTTTCAATAATTTCCTCTTAACTATCTTCTCTTGATATTGAAATACTAGTAGCTACAGGAAATCCTTGTTGTTTGGTGGAGTTGAAGATTAGAATAAATACAGTCTTTAGGACCGTAAATTGACATTAATACTGAAGCCTAGGGTTTTGATGTATGAACATACAAGAAAACGGTTAAGCAACAATAATAACTAACACTAGAATATAGATATGTGTGCTGTGATGTGACAAATAAACATTAAAAAAACCCAGATGCGGTTTCAAAATGTCTGAGAAAAAATACGAGTTCAGAAAGAATAGTTACATAAAAAATCCTAAATGTATTTTCGTATACATAAAAAACAAACAATAAACAATACTACTAATGCACAATAAAATGTGGCAATGCAGCAATGGACTACTATTAATTTGTCCGTATTTAAATTGTGATCCAAATCATTATATTCATTGTATTCTATTATTTCTATAAATACATATACATATTCAAAAAGCAACAAATAAAAGGTGAAATGTTTGTCTTTGATACTGATAAAGATTTGGTTACTTCAAGTGTCGCATCTCGCACCGAAAAACGCAAACACATCGCGGAACAACAATGTTCCTAATTCTACTGCTGATAACAAACCATATTTCGTTTATTTTAGTAATGCTAAAGCCTATGGGCATATAAACGTAACTCGTCAGTAAATCTATTTTAATTCAAACAAATGACAAGATATTTTCGCCGTGTGGGGAATTTGGCTTTGCAATCCTCGACAATAAAAATCTCTTTATAAATATTGCACTTAGCGGACTTTTTCAGACTTACGACAGTGCTTGAGATACAGCAGTGCACCACCTACCCACTGGTTGGCTACAGATTGTGGCAGGAAGCCGCGCCGCAGGAAGACTGAGGGCAGTTATTGTTCCCCAACGCCCCCGGGGCGCCCTGCAGCTTCCAGATCCAGAGCTGCGATGGCCGGCCATTAGATGCCTTTCAGCCCCAAACAATACGTCTCTAGCCTTTGATTCCCCACCCCTACCCCCAGCCCCTGAAACAAACCCTAGGCAAAGTTTCAGTATCTCCCAAAGATTGTTTCATTTAGTCACTGTCGGTTGCAAAATGAATAAAACCACACCTGCTGACAACTATTTTGAACTTAACCTGCAGCTGAGTCCCTGCACCACAGAGAAATGAGCAGTTCTTGCATGAAAACATGAATTTAAAATGTCACAGCTATCACTAAGGTTTTTTTTTTTAATTAAATGTGCAAATTGTCTGATGTACTTCACTGAAATTTAATTTAAAGATTTCAGAATGCAGGAAAAACTTCAATTTTGCCAATAATTGCAGTACAACTGGGAAGTGGCCATAAAAAGTGACCGTCTAGTTCCCTAGACTTCAACAGAATTTGCAACATGTAAGACAATCTTTAATGTTACAGTAGAGAATTCATTGCTATCTTTGCAGAAATAGAATGCTTGACATTAAAGAACGGTGGAGATTTTGATCTAGTAAGAAAATGCATCTAATAATTACCCTTTCTAGCCTGAATTATACACTGAAGTCCAGAAATATGCCTCTTCTCTTGCAAGGTGCAGGTTTATGCGTGTTGGTGTCTGCTTTGATTTTTTGGCCTAGGTTTAATCCTTTTAAGCCTCAACCACCCAGATAGATCATCACACACAGCATCAGCAGTTTAGGCCAAACTACAACAATCAACCCCCTGCCTTCAAACACACTTCAGCAGGGCCATGGCTATAGGTTATACAGAATGTCTCCATCTCTTCCTCTCAGAAAGCTGGCAAAAGGGCACCCAGGAGGCCTCCAGGGCCAGTCAAAGGTTTAAAAGACATCAAAACCCCAGCTCCTAGTATTGTAGTGGCCCATGGACTTGAGAGGGGATTGTCATGCAAAATGCAGACAGTGAAGGAGAAAGTGGAGAGAAGGAGCGTTCAGAAGGACGTCGGTGAGAGCGGGTAACAGCAGTGGGACTCCAGATAGGGGAAAAATCCAGGGAGGATTAACCTTCCAAAGCACCCAGATGGCTTTTTTTTTTAGATCTTGTCTTTTTAAGTGGTTCTTTAAAATTCTCTCTGTAAATGAAGAGCAACATGTTTTACAATGATTTTTCATTTCCTGGAGAAGTGGCATGACGAACACCATGAGTGTTCCTGTTTTATTAGGACACAAAGTTCCAGAGAAGGTCAAACCACACAGCATTGATTTAGAACACTTAAAATGATTAAATGTACAGAGAACAAAAATGAAGGGACATGTTGTGTGCTAGTAATGATCATGTTATCCAGTAAAATTCTCAGTGAGGTACCAGAACAAATGCCATAATAGTAAAATCCCCCCCAAAATTGGAATTTTCTTTGGGCTCAAATTTGTTATTTTGAAAGTTTTTCATCATTTTGAGTTCAAAATGAATGTGTGGAAACCACTAGTTTTACAGATATCTAGATGCTAGAGATGTAAAATATGGCCATACACAAAATGTGAATAAGCATAAAACTGTGGATGTGTTCAAGGCATATTTCTGAACAGCTCCACTTTTACATTCATGGCAATTTATCCAGAGGGACTTAATTTTTTCTTATAACAGAGACAGTCTCCCTGGAGCAACAGGAGGTTAAGGGAAATACTAAAGATCCTATTAGTGTTAGGACTTAAACCTAAGATCTCTTGGTCCTTAACCACTAGCCAATCAGCCCTTCATTCACAGGTTTGTTAGATCATTCAATTGGGCAAATCCTTACTGTAGAAAGTCATTTTTATTTATTCTCATCAGTCTCGTACTGGTCAGTAAGCAGACTATAGTATTTTACAGAATGTGAAGCAACATTATGGCAGTGGTTTGGTACTACCAGAGAAGTCAAATACTTGGTAGAAATCTATTTTTTTCTATTTTAATGGAACCTTGTTTTTCTTCATGTCTAAAACAGTAATGTCTGAGCTTGTCCTGTCTATACAGCATCTGGAATCACAATCTGTCCTGCTCTCCCCATACAGCCAGCGCAATGGGCTCTCGATGGCTTTGACGCCCTGCTGACGACCGTAGTCCCTCTCTCCCCACATATCTTGATCGAATGGCCCTACGGCTGCCTTCCTCACCATTCACACTGACAATGGCCTTTAACGGCTCCCCTGATGATGTGCTGCTGCTGCCTTAGAGCCGCACCTTAAGAGGCGCTTAAGTGGCACATTGCAGGTATGAGCTGGGGGAGAGAGCTGCTCTGTTACTACTGGGTGTTCCTTACAGAGATAAACGTGGTTAAAACAGAGAAACTGATCCATCACATAAATGTTTTGGATAATACACATTATCATTGTGTCTAAACATGTGGATTCATTATACATTTTTAAAGGAAGTTATACAAAAAACTTTCATATTGCTAAGAGGAAGCATAAATGCTAGTGCTATTTTAGGGAAATCAACATTTTGCATATATTAATTTGCTGTAATGTAAAATTTAAGGTGCCCATTTTGTAAGTTAAAAAGGAACACAGACATATTTAAACATACTTTTGACTACTGGTTTATAATATAGAAGAGATTAAAGTGATTTAAAGTGATACTGGACTGCTTTGCTTGCAGCAGTTTCTAATATATGGAAACTAATATATGTATTTTTATCACATGCACATGTCCATGTCATCTCATGCCATTTATCACAGAAACACATTCACAAACTCACTTTTTTATGATAGTATGCAAAATGTAATTTTCGCCTACTGCTGTTCATAAAATCATTTTGGAAGTGGAATAGCATTAGTTTTATCAGTAATTGGAGTATTTCTTATTTGTGAAATAAGCATCTGAATTTTAATGTCCAACATTATCTAACGGGGCAGCAGAGGACTGCACAAAAGGAAATTTTGCATATAGCCGAAACAAATTATGAAGCATACATTAAGAAAATGTATTTAATATAATTCCTCTCACGCAGTAAAAACTCTTCTCAGCACGGGAAGGTTTTTATTAGAGTATGCACAAAGGGGTTAAAATGCTTCCGTTAAAAATATTTTAATAAAATTCTCACAAATATAAAAAGTCTGATAAAACGTGATTTGTACCCAGCAATTCTATTTGCCTTACTTGGGGATAATGATAATTAAATGACATTAAAGTCATTTTATACTCATTACACAGAGCGGAGTCAGATCAAACAAAATGCTTTTTAAACAGATTTTTGATTTATTTATACTTATATATAAGTGTCTTGCATTTAATACCTCTGAGAAATTATATACAGAAATATCTGATAATTATTCCATTTACATATTATTCTACAAGTTGCAAGATAAAATTGGACTGCTTTAACCAAAGAGTAAGTGACGGTGAAAGAGACAGAGGTAGACAAAAAAGTTGGAGGAAAACAAGGGCATTCCGATAAAGGTTTCATTCATTTTTTTCTGTTTACATTCCCAGATGAACAATAAAGAACCAGAAAGAGAGCATACAACAAGTTTGCAAAGGTGCAGATATATAGATTAGAATCAGACAAAAATAACCATATATTGGGACTAATTTGTATCACACGAGGACACAAAATTACTGAACTCTCATCACTTTCCAACAGGAGCTCTGGGAGGCAGCTTTACAGAAAAGACAAGAAACATCAAAATTAAAGAGAAACATTTTAACAGAGAACAGGACATAAACAGGAGAAAGGAGGGGGATGATTAACAGAGAGAGCGGAAAGGTGCGCGATTAAAAAGCAGCACACAGAAACATTAATAGCAGCGTGTAAAGGGCAACAGCAGGGAAGATGCATGTAGAGTTTAGTCTACTTTGCAAGTTTTTTTAGGGGGCCCACAGTGCTCTGAGAGTCTTTAAAAATGTGCACTAAAAGAAGTTCATCTTTTATCTGCTTTTATTTCATTCCATTTCTTCATTGATTTGTTCAAAGGGGCTAAACTAAGACGGTTCCAGGTGAAGATATGTTTTGATTTCTATATCATTGTGTGAGTGTCTCACATCCTTCCATACATGGCCAGGAAAAGTGTGCATGTGTATCAATAAGCAGCCTTCCTACTGTGGCCAAAAAATTATATCCTTTCCTGGCAAGAAAGTAAGTGTGTGTGTGTGTGTGTTTTGTGTGCCCTGATCAACCGTGGTTCATCTCACGATGCAGAGTCGTCAAACAATGGATTCTTCACTTCCATCTCTCCAGTCTATAAAAAAGACAGGGACATTTTGGGAGAAATATAAGAATTTTTGCGCAAGTTGAATCTTTTGAAAGTTGAACGTGTTTATTTTAAAATTTGGTGTAGATATCAGGGATCGGCCCTTATCTGTGCCGATATTTTGCATTTTTATGATTATTGATATCAGCCATTTTTTAACCAATTTGTCTAAAAAATAAATTCATTTAAAAGTGCTCTTTTGGCTCTGATGCAGCAGCTTCAGGAAGCTTTCTGCACCACTACCTAGTGCTGCAAAATTGAGACTATTTGACTTTCAGTGATTAAAATACTTTGACCGCAATTTGAATTTTTACAGCTAAATATCAGTTCAATATATCAGTTATTGCTCACTTGGATTAGTAATAAACAGTATAGGTATCGGCCTGAAAAAACGATATTGGTCGACCCCTAGTAGAGATAATATATAAATAAATGGTTTTAATTCTCACAACCCGAAGCAAACACTGCAATAGTGCAGTGCAAACCTTGTGTCCTCTCAGGTTTCTTAATACAATAAACCAAAAACCTCTGCTAAACAGGTAGCTCTGAACTATTAGCCCTAGAGTAGCGGTGTAGTGTGTTTTAGCGTTGTAGAGTTTTGCTGCTGCTGCTGCTCACCGGGGCGAGTCCGGGACACTCGTACACGGTGAAATCTCCCTCGTTCTCTTCGTCTGATGAAGCTGCAGACTCAGGGACTTTAGGTTCTGCTTTGTGTCTGTGGATGAACAAAGCAAGAAAAACTCTGGAGCAAATGGTTCTGATAGCTAGAAAACCACACACTTGGTCATGATCTTAAAATGTGTGATTTTGTCATCATAAACACACTACAGCACAGCAGTTGGTGGCGTAACGGTAGGGTGTTCGCCCTATGATCGGAAGGTCGCAGGTTCGAATCCAGGGCCGGTAAAGTCACCACTGAGATACTCATGAGCAAGGTACCGTCCCCAAGCACTGCTCCTTCACGGATGGGTCAAACGCAGATATCACATTTCGTTGTGGTGCACTGTGTGCTGTGGTGTGTTCACAATGACAAATAGTGAGCCAAAGAGTGAACCACAGCGAACTGTGACCTCTGTATTTGCCCATCTGTGAAGGAGCAGTGGGCAGACTTAAACCGGCGACCTCCTGATCACAGGGCCAATTCCCTAATCGTTACACTACCAATCGTCACCTCTTACTATTTATTTCCTGCGTTTCAAAGAGATGTTAACTTGTAGCACCCAATTTGGTTAAGATCGCTGTCGACTGCTGACTACTTGCGTGTAAAGACATTTTTTCCCCTCAAAGCAGTTTTCGTTCTGTATTTGTTGATCTAAGATCATATGACTGCGGGGTGAACTCAGGAATCTGGGACATGGGTCAGCTCTGCATTAAAGCTCTTAAATCTTGACTTGCATGAAATGTGATTCACCAATGCAAAATAGTGAATTAGCTAAATATCAGAAGAAGTGAGTGGCTGAATATTTTGGAGAGAACATGAATACACGAGAACTAGATAAGGCTAGTAGACAGCAAACAGGAGAGGAGAGCAGAGCTGTCTGGCCTTACTTCTCCATTGCCAGCATCTGCTGCTTCTGGTGTTGGTAGTGATACATCTGGGCACTGTGGGCCAGGTTCTTGTCTCCAGGCTAGGACAGAGAGAAAGAGAGATACAGAGTGAGGAGAAGAGACACACACAGAGAAGGAGAGTTATACAAGGAGAGAGAGAGAGAGAGAGAGAGAGAGAGAGAGAGAGTGGAATATAAGAGATACACAGAGAGAGATATACAGAGAGAGATATACAGAGATAGAAACAGAGGGAATAGAGAAAGAGAGTGATAGATACAGAAAGAAAGAAAGAAAGAAAGAAAGAAAGAAAGAAGGGGAGATGCACAGAGAGAGATACAAATAAAGAGATAAGGAGAGAGAGAGACAGAGAGAGAGAGAGAGAGAGAGAGAGAGAGAGAGATGCACAGATAGAGAGAGAGATGCACAGACAGAGAGAGAGATGGATAGAGGGAAAGAGAAAGATGCACAGAGAGAAAGACAGAGAGAGAGAGAGAGAGATGCAGAGAGAGAGAGAGAGATGCAGAGAGAGAAAGACAGAGAGAGAGAGGGATAGAGGGAGAGAGAAAGACAGAGATAGAGAGAGAGACAGAGAGAGGGATAGAGGGAAAGAGAGAGACAGAGATAGAGATAGAGAGATAGAGAGGGGTGGAGAGAGAGAGAGAGAGAGAGAGAGAGAGAGAGAAAGAAATATAAGAGATACACAGAGAGAGATATACAGAGATAGAAACAGGGAATACAGAAAGAGTGATAGATACAGAAAGAAAGAAAGAAAGAGAGAGATACAAATAAAGAGATAAGGAGAGAGAGATGAAAAAAATGATACAAAGAGAGGGGGGGGGGAGAGATGCACAGAGATAAAGACAGCGATCCAGAGAGAGAGAGAGAGACAGAGATAGAGAGAGAATACAGAAAGAGAGTGATAGATGCAGAAAACAGTCTCTTCTAAACAGTATTTCGTGAAAGACAGCTTTAACGCTGCATTCCAGAGTAAGGGTGGCTTACAGGGACGCCGCCGGAGGAGACGCTCCCCGCAGGATTACATGATGAGTAGTCACATTTCTGAGCTAAATGGCTCTCCTTCTTTAACCTGCAGAAACAAAGACCAACGATAACATGAAAATGCATCATTAGATATAGATTATAAATTCCAGGTTGCCTATTTGTCATACTTCACATGGACTCTTTACACTCCTCCCATCCGGCAGACGCTACCGCAGCATCAGGACTCATTCCACCAGAATGTGTGATAGCTTCTTCCCACAAGCCATCAGACTCTTGAACACACTACATGCGCTCACACTCCCCGCCCCACACAAACACCCGGACTGTGAACTAACTCTGTTGCACCTCTGCACTTTGCACCTCACCCTTGCTGTGATGTGCATGCTGCTCTTTCATCTTACACTGAAACTGTCTCTGAAAAGATGTGTAAGAATAAGAATAATGTCTATATTTACAAACTGTACAGTATTACTATTGCTACAACATTGCCATAATATTTGCACAATTTCTGCACTGCCTCTACTGTTTGCACAACCGTTAAACATGTATATATCACCAGTGTTGTGCAAGTTACTTGCAAAGTGTAATACACTATACATTACTTGTTACTGGTATTCAAATGTAATTCGCTACCTTACAATATTACTGTCTCAGAATTGTAATCGTTACATGACTTCTGTAACTTTTCAGTTACTTTCACCAAAATAACTGAAGATATAACTTGACATTCTAATATGAGGAAAAAATATTGCAGATCATTACATGCCCAGTAAAAGGTGATGTTTTGTAGCATAATGATTATGTGCTAACCAGGCTACAAACAATATGATTAATATAACTGGCAAAGTAAGGGCTTAAGAGACAATTCAAGAAACATTAACAGCCAAAATGAAAAATGACTAGAATTTGAATAACATCATAATAGAGGTGGAATAAATATTAAGTCTAGGCTTGTTCATCATTAAACAAAACAAAACTATATTCCACATTAATGCTTAACGACAAGAAAAGATGCATTTTTCTTGCGATTGTCATTCCTTTATTCTCCTTGAATTCAAGAGATTCTCAACATAAGTCATGCATAATGCTCGAGGTGTTTTTTCAAATTGCTAGTGCTATTTCTCGACGTCGATAGTTCTTCAGGGTTTGGGCAAAAATTGCACTTGACTAAAACAGTCTTTTTGTCTTCATCCCTGACGAACTCAAAGTAATGCGCAAACGTCCACCTCGCAAAAGTACTGTCTTCTGCCATCTCAGCCTTACGTGACGCACTGTGCAAGGGGCTCAACTAACCACGAACAGCAAATACAACTCTCGCTCATTTTTTTTATCACAGATAATTAATATGAGGTCTCGCGGTCTTGCTGTTTTTAAACAAATACATTTTTGGTTAAAAGTGCTTTGTAACGCACACGTTACTGAACATGTACCGAGTAAAATATTACTGAAAACTGACAAGTAGTGCCTTACATTACTACGTTACAGCAAAAAGTAATCCGTTACTATAACTCGTTACTTTTGTAATGCATTACTCCCAACACTGTATATCACTGGTCACTTTTTAACTAACTATATCTGCACACATTATTTGCTCCAAAAATGCTGCTATAATATCTGTACAAACTTAAATTTCTGTCAGACTTTTTAAGAATACACTTCTATTAATGGACTGGATATCGAAATCTTTCATATTGAAAACTGTCACTAACTTCGTGCACATTCAATAAAAAAAGAAGGAAAAAAAGTCCATTTCCACTTCTAGCGTAAAATGTAGATTTTGTGTCTTATTTATACATTGTTTATTCCATGTGCCCTATCTGTTCTTTGTTCTCTATTTCTTGTTGCACTGTGTAAACTGGAGCCACGTCATCTCATCTCTCTGTATATCTGTATAATATATAGAAGAGATGGCAAAGTTTACTTTGACTTTTGACTTTGATACTTCTAGTTCAACACGTGGGTGATTTTACACCTAATTCACTACGGCTATATACTGTATGAATGACATGGGAAATGATAACAAGCAACATTTTAGAATTCCCCTTTTTTGGGGTTGCATAGTAAAATGTTATTTTAAATATCTAATGAGGAAATTAAGCCATTTCAAAATGTTCTGTGCCTTGGCCAACAGAAGACACAGTAAGCACAAGTGAAAGTGAGTGACTATTTGTCATTGTGAACACAGCACAGCAACACCATGCAGCACAACGACATGTGACCTCTACATCTGAACCATCCATGAATCAGCAGTGGACAGCTGACATGGGCAGCGCCAGGGAAGCAGTGTTTGGGGATTGTATATTGCTCATGAGTACGGGACCAATCATGGGGTGAATGCCTTGAGCGTTAGACTACTATCTACCCCATCCCTACCGCAGCAGAAGATACGGCAACCACAAATGCAATGAAAGGAGAAACTATCCGGGAAAGGAGATAAACGTTTGATGAGGTAGCATAGTAAAATCTAAAATTGTTATAGAAAAAATATGCTCCTAAACATGAAATGTTAAAATATATAATATGAGGATTTTGTCATTTGTCAATGCTCACTGCACAGGAAGGCCAAATGAAGATTAAATCAACCACAAATGTATGAACTGCAGGCAAAAGGAAATTGGCACAGGAATGAAAGTAAACAACACTTTACTGTTTTTTAGAGTGCGTAGTGGAACATTACTTAAAAAAAACCCTCCAAAAAATAGTAAAGGGGAAAAAAATCTCTTAAAATGAAACAAAAAAAATATCTAAAATATCTAATATGAGAAAATACATAAGACACAGCAGCCGCAAATGCCAGTGCTGCAATCAAAGGGAAATTGGCATGCAGATGAAAGTAAACGACCTTTTCAAAAATCATTGTTATTTAGGTTGAACAGTGGAAAACTACTTACCGGACCCAGCACACAACCGTCAGGATTAGAGCCACCGTCCCCAGAAGGATGCAGACAGACATCATGACTGCAAATGGAATCAAAGACAAGAGATGAGACAGTGGGTAAACGAGGGCAGAAGTCCACCGAGGCAGACGCACTCTTTTTATTCGGACGTTAGGTAAGCCACTTCACTGGTGCAGGCCGGCACTGAAGCGCTGAGGATGAACCCAGATCGGCAGGCAAATGAGCGTAAAGCAGACCAACGAGGGCCCGCGAGCATCAAAGAACAGCGGCGGCTCCGGCGACAAGCCGCATCACAGAGGTGAGCCTGCCTGGATAACGAGAGCTCTGTGCTCATGGCACTAAATGTGTGTCAGCAGATGGTGATCCCGAAGCCTAAAATTGGGATGGTAATGGCAAAGACGAGGGTCAAAGTGAAGCTAAGGCACACGCCTGGGAAGAATCAAGGGCAAATTTCATGATCAGATTACCACGCATCAAGTGTAACAAACAACGATTTTCAATGCGTTCTCCAAGTTTATGGTTAATGCAGATTTCAGTAGTGAAAAAAAGAATGAATATAAAATATAAATATAATGCAAATTGTCAGTTGATTAATCATCAGGACACTGTCACAGTCTTTAACAGCACTGTCATGCTTCTAGCTGGTTTTGTTGCCCTTTTTCCATGTGCCTTACGTGCTTCATCTCTCTCACACATCTCACATTAATATCTGACACTTGTTTTTGCGTGGCTTACAGTTGAGCACCATGCACTCGCTCTGTGGTTTAGGTTCTATTTAGAAGTTTCCCGTGCTATCTGTTTGGTTTTTGGTTTCCTTGTTCAGGTCAGTGGAGGTTTGGCTGGTTTCGGTTTTGCTAATCGTTGCCCTTTACTCACATTAACACCCAGCACCCCGCCTGTACCAAAGAGTACACCATCTGTTGTGTAAAGACTTGATCTTGATCTCAGAAGTTGATCACAATTTAGCACCAAAGTTAAAACAGAAATATTTTACCCGGATTCAGATTGTCCCTTCAATAAGAAAGAGTATATACACTTATAAAAAGAGTATATTAAAAAAATGCTAGAAAATGCCGGAAAAAATGTCTGTGGTAGACAATGTGATTTAAAAATACCATTATTTACCTTTCATTCATTCATTCACATTGGTTTTCTTTGGGCGAACACTCAAACTCCACACAGAGAGACCCTACGGCCGACCCGGGGATCAAACCCAGGACCTTCTCGCTGTGAGGCGGCACTTATTCACCTAATCACTTAAATAGCTCTGGAAATAGTTAATAATTCTAGAATGATCTGGGCAATTCTTGTCAAAATAAAAATAATAATTTAAAAAGTTGAAAAAGATCTTTTGACTCAAAAGATTTTTTAACTGGAAACCATTCTTTCCAAGAACCCTTAAATCCGAGTAAATGGCAAACAGACCTCCCTAGGATATTAGTTATGGCAAATGGGAGTTTTCCTGTCACTCAAATGTGTAGGATGATGTGCTTGATTCAACTTGTGTTACTTAACACTGCACATCCTATGACGCAACAACTGAACATTGCTGTAGAGATGCCAAAACCATATTTTGTGTAGCCGCGGTACCAGGATGTTGCCTGAAGAATCTTTTACATTCCAAAAACGGTCTAGTGGTAAGCCAAAAGGTCACTGGTCTCATATTACATTTTTTTTTAACAAGTTAAAAATAGGTCTATCAGCTCCACTAAACATGTCTCTGAAGTAGTTTGCTGGAAATACCTCTCAGATTAGACATTTTCTGCATTTTCCATTTCAGTCCCTTTCAGAGCAGGCTGTTTCTAATTAGTATTCCTAAATGCAAATGAGCCGCTGCTGCTCACGTCACACTCCGGAACTAGCAGCACGGCGAGACTTTACCTCACGTGAAAATAATCGACATGGCTGCTGCTAACAGACCATCCATACAGCCATACGTGTTCAACACAACACTCCGCCGGTAGACTTCTTCATTGCGATTCCTACACTAGCGCTAGTCCACTTTGGCAAAGCTGGAAGCAAAAATCCTCGGCTGTGATATAGCTCCAGTGTGGTTAACTACCAGGGATGCACAATGATATCGGAATCAGCTGAAAATGGCTTTAAAAAAAAAAAGTCATTAGCATCGGACAAATGATTAAGTTTGGCCGATATTTCCAACTGATATTTGATGACCCATTTATTGTATGCCATAAGGCAGAGCTTATGGCCAAAGTCCGAGGTCTGTCTTAAAATGTATGCTGTTATTTTGTGCCAAAAATCTGAGCGTGTAGTGGAATGTTTGCGAGCAAAATCTCTTGTCTTTATGTGCTCAACTTGGTCTGTACTTGTGGTCGAAGTGCAACACACTTGCTGGAGTCTGCTTTCACGCTTCGCTCGACTTGTTAGAAAGGGCATAACTATGGTGTTATTTTTGGGGCAGAGTTCTGCAGTGGAACTATCTTGTTAAAATATCTTGATCAAAATACAGAAGTTTTAGAACACCCCAATCTCTCCAGACATTTATTGCAATTCAAGTTTATGGGAACTTCTGCAACAGATATGGGAAGAACTTTCTGAAGAAGATTGGATTTCTATTTTTGAAACAATGCCATGAGTGTGTTCAGCTTTTATTTCTGCCAAAGGTGGCTACTTTGGTGAATCAAAAGTTTAGAATACATTTTGGTCTATAAATTGATTCCATGATATCTTTTGTTCAATGAGACATTAAACTGAATAATTTTCAATAAAAAACTGGAAAAATTGGGGTGTTCTAAAACTTTTGACCGGTAGTGTATCTTCAACTCTGCCGGCGTTTGCACTCGACTCTGCCTTCCTCATTTATCAGCATCGATATAAGCATGATAAACATGGGATATCGGCATCGGTCTATAATTTCCATATCGTGCATCCATATTTTTTCTCTGTATCTGTAGCTTAGCTACTTTTAATTCTAAGTAGCTTGTTGATGCTTCATTTTAATGGGAATTTGGAGACTGGGGAAACACCATGAACAGTGGTAAACACCTCCAAATTCCTCTTCTTACCTCCAATCTGAACATCTGTATGATGAAACAACAATTTGCAAGTCGGCTCCATCATAGCAATTATTAAAATGTCTGTTGGCAACTGATCATCAGATAATAACAGATACATACTAAGAAGCAGACTGTCTCTTGGGAAGGGGACAGCGATGGGCCTGCCGCGGTTAGACGAGTCTGTATCCGTAGAGGTCGGTGGAGTTTTGGTGGTAGGGCTGTGAGTTGTGGGTTTAACTGTAGTAGAGTGTGTTACGTTGTTCTGCTTGGCTGCACTCCTGTCTTCTGACTGGAACCGCAGATCAGACCAGGACGGAGAGACTGTGACAAAGAGAACAAATTGGAACAAAACACCATCAAGATAACAGGCAGATAATCAAACAAATTTTTTCATAACTAAAAGGAGACGCTTATAAGCTAAAAATTTGTTCGGTAATGACTTGAGAGAGGACAAAATTGTTATCTCATATACCGTTGGCAGAGGTGGACAGTAAAGAAGTACATTTACTTGTCTTGTACTTACTTTTAAATATCTGTACTTCACTTGTGTTTCACAGTATTTTTGGGGGAAACTTATGACTTACACTTTACTACATTTGAAATACCAATACCATACTGTTTACTTCACTACATTTCTGTCAAGGTTCTCGTCTCTCATTACCTTTAAATCTGTGGATAAAGTGGATGTTATTCCCCCTTTTCTAAAATGTGATTGGCTTTTTGACAGGTGACAGTCCATCAGTAATCAGTAGTGTTATATCACGGAACACTGTAGACTGGAACTACAAAACCAAGTTCAGACAGTTCTGCCGTTTTTTTGGTCTTGATTAAAAACATTGTTTCTGTTGGAAAGTCATGAAGCTAGAGGTGTAGAGCTGGGTTTTAAGCAGGTTTGAATGTTGATTTTATGTTGTGAGCAGGCTGCATTTCCAGCTATTGCACTGCTCTCCTGATTACCCTACACAGATACAGTATGTGTGCACACACTGCCGGAGCTGTGTCAAGACACCACCATGCTGTTTTGTTGGGGGTGTGTAGGCTTTATTAAATTAAAAAAACAAAAAAAACAAAAGAAAAACAGGTTTTCTTTGTCAGTTAGTCAGAGGCACTAGGTATTGTTAGTGTTGTGGCAATAAAGCAACAATGTGGTGAAAGATGTACTTTTAAGACTTAAGTATTTTTTAAAACAAGTACTTCAGTACTTTAACTTAAGTACAATTTTTGACTTGTCTTGTATTGGAGTAACATTTGACTAGTGGTATCTGTACTTTCACTTACGTAATGAAGTTAGATACTTTTCCCACCTCTGACCGTTGGAAATTCAAACCTCATCTGGTTTGTCAAAAATATTTAAGCGGTGCATTCCTTTGGATTGGTTGATGTGCAGATGGAATCCTACTTTATCGAAGTCACTGACCATAAAAAATCTGTATTTTTATAGTCTAAACGTTTCTTCCATTGATCTATCGCTGCTCGGGGCAGTTGGCGGCGTAACGGTAGGGTGTTCGGTAGGGCTTGTTAGCTGCCCACTGCTCCTTCACGGATGGGTTAAATGCAGAGGTCACATTTGGTTGTGGTGCACTGTGTGCTGTTCTGTGGTGTGTTCACAATGACAAATAATCACTCACTTTCATAATGCATAGAAAAGTAAGCAGAATTGTACTTATATTCCTATTTGCATGTTTTGCTTTCCATTCAGCTGCTGATGCCAAATTTGTACAAATTGTCTTGCTGTTCAATATTTTTTGATTACTGTTCCCATTGCATCATTTTGGTACGGCTTAAGTATAGAGTTTAAAGTCTATTAACACATTTGTATTGTATGTGCCTTGCAGATTCTGATGCACTAAACTGTAACCAAGTAATAATATATATTCTGTTTGGCTGAATGCAACTCAAAAAGCACGGTGCTAATGGAAGACGGAGAGACACTGTGTGGCTTCAAGAGAAGTGGGAAGAATACAAAATGATTAAAATGTAACTACACTTCGGTGACCAAAACTGGACTTAAAACACTATGAAGGATAGAAATGGCCAAAATGTGACTAAAGCTAAGAAGCTTTTTTTATCTAAAGACTAAGACTAAATCTAAAGTGGCAACCAAAATGAACACTGGATCAGGCAAAACCACCTCTGAAGCACAATGATGACCAGAAGAGTTGATGATGGACAGAATATCCCACCTGGCAGTTTATTGTGTGACACCTGCTGCTTGGCAATGTGAGACAACAGGTAGTCGATTTCATCAAGGTCTGGAAGAGGAGCCTCTTTACCTGTGGGAAAACAGAGACACTTTCATGGACAAACTGTATTTATAATATATTATGTTTCAGTGCAGTTTGAGACAGAGTGAGAGTCTCACACTTCTCAGACCCTTGCACACTATGCAAGTTTGTGTTTGCGAACGCTGCTTTGAACCTTTAAGTTCTCCAGTCCTCTGTGTAATCCAGTTGTAATGAGGTATAATGACAGCATCCAGGAAAGCTCTCATGCATTCATGCAACTGGGAGTGCGCAGGGATTGTGGCTGGACTCTGTGTGTGTGTGTGTGTGTGTGTATGTAGGAGAGTGTGTCCCGGGGGAGCGAGAGTGTGCCGGCGGGTTTGTTTGTTTGAAACGCCGTGAAAGAGAGACAAATGCTGAGGATCGTTTAATGGTGCTGTTGGCCAGACATTAAGCTGCATACCAAGACTATGGGGATCCCCTCCTAGCAACCTACAGGAGAGAGTGTGTGTGGCCAGACTGAGCAGCTCAACAGGGGGCAGAGGATTTCAGACCAACCCCCCAGCACGCGCGCGCACGCGCACACACACACACGCACACACACACACACACACACACACACACACACACAAACACAGCCTCTGTATTACTATCTTTGTGAGGTCTTTCCATAGACTCCCATAATGACTAGATGCACATAATTTTACATCTACACCTAATCCTAACCCTAACCTTAACCTCAGTAACCAAAAGCACATCTTTTATCTCTTTTAGTTTCTCAAAAAAAACAAGCACATTTTCTATAAAGTCATTTTTCCTCATGGGGACCTCTCAAATGTCCCCACAAAGCCTAAAAAACAGATAAAAGTGATTTTAGGGGACAAAAAGGTCCCCACAATGCGATAAATACATGGACACACACACACACACAGTTGTATACCATTACTTATGCAAAAGTAAAGATTTTTACATAGAAAATTACAAACGTTTGGTCATTCATTAGAATACCACTTGAGTAAAAGTACTGAAATATCAGATATTTGCAGTTTTACTTAATATTTAGCTGGTATTAGTAAAGTTAGTGTCCTCAAGTTAGTTGCTTTAATTTGTTTTCACTATTTTATGCCAATTTTCAAATTTCTCTAATTCTAAAAATGAAAATGGAACAGTGTGTGGTGCAAATCAAAAGAACTGGTTTTTGGTCGTGTCATATATATATATATATATAATATATAAACAATATTAACTATATAAGTTATATAAAAGTCTGCAGGTGGTGATATGACCCTCTGTGTTTTCAGAGTGCATCCCGAGTGTCCAAAAGGGAAAAATAAATCTGTCACTGCAGACAAAATTAGGGTGCAAAATGTAACAGCAGAAGGACAAAAGCTCACTTGATCTTGATTTTCAGTTGGAATACAGACGGTGAAAGCGGGGCCTCACGATCCTTCTGGCTTTTTGGGTTTTAAGCGGGAGGTGTCAGAAAAATTACCACAGGGATAACTTGCTTGCGGCGGCCAAGCGTTCATAGCGACGTCGACTTTTGATCCTTCGATGTCGGCTCTTCCTATCATTGTGAAGCAGAATCTGTTCTCAACGGCAAAGTACTGAGGATAACTGTAGTCAAGTAATGACAGAAGCTGCTAGTATTGATAATAGTTGGTCTGAGTACAAAGTAGTGAAAATTACAGCACAACTACTAGAATTAAATTAAGAGATAAAAGCGTTTTAACTTTATTACACCATGTATAACAAAGTAATGAACAAAAAGCAAACCTCCAATCATTTGACAATAACTTTAACAAGTACTACATACAACAACTGATAAATAAAATGTATAAATAGTGACATTAAACAATATAAAATAATATGTTTATGGAGTAATCCTCATAATGCAAGCATTACAGAGTGAATAGCCAATAATATAAACACGGCACAAATAGCTCAGACTTACGGATACGGTTATCATTTAATTGTCGTTTCGAATTTTTAAATTGAAACTGGTGCACATTCAGTGCAAAAAGACAATTCCAGGACCACAACTGTAAGCTGAATATTGCACGTAACCTAACTGTCTCTTTTTCTACTTCTAGTTTAAAGTTTATATTTTATCTTCTGTTTGTATATTGTCTTATTTGTTCTCTGTACTGTTACAACTGAAGCCACATCGTCTTGTCTCTCTGTAATAATGTTAAATATTGTACTTTACTGTAAGTATTACATTGAGAAAATTATTGCACATCCAGAAGAGAGAGAGAGAAAGAAATAAAGGAAGAGAAGTACAACTATTCAAATACTATTACCACACACTGAATTTTCAGAAAGGCCCAATTGCATAACAGTGTCTGACTTTTATTTTCAGATATTAAAAATAATGACATTAAAATAGTTGAAGTCAAATCATACAGACTGTTTCCTCTTTACTGTAACTGAGCTCACTGTTTGCCCACAGTGACAGTGGTCAAAACAAGAAAACCAGCACAAAATGCTGAGGTTGAACACAAATAAATGAAGAGCTGCTGACCAGGGACTACTGGTTTAGAGGTTTGGACAGAAAAAAAAGAGGAAGTTGTTTGGGGAAAGTGGAAATGTCGGTTTGGTTTCGGCACCAGAAGGAAGGCCATCTGGCTCCTGTAACTGCCTGATATGATGCCGAACCACTTTCGCTGTCTGCTTTTGTTGCTCTGTGACCCCCCTCTAACGGGGATGTATAGGGAACTCCACAGCAGGTGTCGGAGGAGGTGGATCGTGCCATCTGCACTTACGCGGGAGTGAAACGAACCACTAAGAGCCTGTTAGTGTTGCCAATAAGGGAAGTGTGTCAGTCTTAAGGTTGGACACCACAGCGGTGGACACTGCTCTGTGTGTTGTGTGTTGTGTGGGTGCGGTGGGGGAGCAGGAGAGAAAGAGAGATGTGTGAATTTGGTATTGTTTGGAAATGAATGGAATCGCTGACTGCTCTCCGTCTTGGATGACGGTTTCGGCATTTGCTTGATAATGAGCCATCTCTCCTCCTGAGTGGGACGAGGTGAGGAACATCCCCCCCCCGCCTTAATATCACTCATGGACAAAGGAAAGGCGCTCTGGAATAGATAAATAATTCAATGAAGTCACCAGGCCACAATATTAAAAAATCTTAAAGGTAATGAACAAATGCACAAAATCCATACAGATCCTCACTAAAACCATATTTGCATTTATGGAATCCATCAGTGTTCTTATCTATACTGACTCTCATCTACTAATCACTGGGACGATGGATTTTAGAGCCATCTAAGATTATTATTAAATCTTTATTTTACCAGGAAAAATCTTGTTGAGATTAAAAATCTTTTTGCAAGAGTGTCCTGGCTAAAACAAACAAGCCAAACCAAGCCAGCAGTTAGACAGGCCAGACAGGACGGTGTAACAAACAGTCAAACAGCAAAAATACATCGATTTTTATCATATCAAATCATGAAAAACATCTACAGCCAGATTTTTGTTTCTTTTTCCATTAAAAGTTCTTTAAAAGTATGCACTAAGACCAGATCCTTTCAGGTCATTTTATGAATTGTCCAAGGCATGTGGTACATCGTATGTTTAAAGAAAGGTTTTTCTCGAACTCAGTAAGTACTTTGGAACAGAGAGAAAAAAGACATGTTGGGACCGAAGACCATAACCGCCTCACCTATACTCTTTGGGGAGATATGTGTGGACATACGGAGGCAGCTGCCCCCAAATAGCATTACAGATTAAAACATGCCTCCGTTTGCGAGTGAACGGTTGGTAGCGTAACGGTTAGGGAGTTTGCTCCGTGACAGAAATGTCGCTGGTTTGAAAACCCGGACCGGTAAAAGTTCCGACTGAGGTATTTGTGAGCAAAGTACTGTCCCCAAGCAATGCTCCTCGGGCACTGCCCATGTCAGCTGGCCACTGCTCCCTCACGGATGGGTCATATGCAGAGGTCACATTTTGTTGTGGTGCCCTGTGCGCTGGGCTGTGGTGTGTTCACAGTGACAAATAATCACTCCCTTTCTCAAGTCAGACCATCCAACACAAGCGTACAACAGAGAATGGTTTTAAAATGTATAATCTCAAAGCCCTATGATAAATAGTATCCAGAGCAAGTAGGCCTTGAGAGGTCGCATGCATATAAATCGCATCACATTAGTCCAGCATAGACACTATTCAAACCCCCCGATCTCATGGTCACAGACAACTACACCACTGATGTTCTCCATATAGTTAGAATTTTATTAAAGTTATCGAAGTAACTTACTTGGGGCGGTTGGTGGCTGTTTGCCTCGTGATCAGAAGGTCGCAGGTTCGAATACAGGGCCGGTAAAGTTACCACTGAGGAACTCATGAGCAAGGTACCGTCCCCAAGCACTGCTTCCCAGGCGCTTGTTAGTTGCCCACCGCTCCTTCACGGATGGGTTAAATGCAGAGGTCACATTTCGTTGTAGTGCACTGTGTGCTGTGCTGTGGTGTGTTCACAGTGATAAATAATCACTCACTTTCACTTTCAAACCTTTAACGTTAAACCTAAAGAAGGTTTCACATGACCGGTACGCCTGGCTCTGTTAGAGAATCAGTGTTCCAAAATAAAAGAGAAGCAGGACAGTTATAAACTGATTCTCACTGCCCTCTATTGGTCACAATCAGATAACACAGCCCTTATATGACTGAGATTCTGCTATGCTTAAGGAAATACTTGACTAAAATGCAGTTTTCTAAAATAAAACAATGTAATAATTACACACCCATTCGCTTAAAAACAGTTCTGTAATTCTGTGATCCTGCAACGCTAAAACCGTCAGGAACACAGAGACTGCGAGCGAGAGCTGGTGCTGTTAAGGAAATTAAAGAGTACAGTGATTTGCTTTTGGGGTTGTAGTGTTGCGTTGCTTGTTTTGCTCATTTTCATATCAATATGTATGAATTAGCATGAATGTCAAACAAAAAACCAGCTGTACCGCAGTCCCACTTCTGATACACAATGAATTGTGCGCGCACACATTTACAGAATGGCTCCATAGATCGGATCGGTGCCATCTCTACTCCAAACACAAAAAAAGAACCTTAAAGAGGGCTAGGGAGAGGACCACATACAAAAATGACCTCACAGTGCCAAAAATGATCTGGTTTTGCTGTCCACGTGCTCCCAAATAACTAAAAAACAAACACCTAAACACAAGCTGATAATTCATTATGGTGAGCGTTCCAGCTTATCTCATTTTTTTTATCTTTTGCTAAACAACACAGCAAGGCAGGACATGGATTACTGGAGATTAACTAGTTCCCCACCTCAGCTGCATGCTGGCGTTACGCTGTGCTTATCTGTACCCGTTTGAGCTATGCCTCCTGGGACGTGTAGTCTTTTGATCAAACACTACAGCTCTTAGTTTACCCGTGCTGTTTTACAGGTTATTAGAAGCTTTTGTCCAAAGTGAATAACATTTCCTACCTAGACGGCCAATTCCTGTAGATATTGAGTGAAGTTGCTGGGTGCATAAGAAAAGGGTAGAAAAGGGTAAAAAGCTGTCATAGCTGTTTCTGCTGGTTTCCAGTGATGTTAAACTGCAAGCTGTTGAATTTATATTAGTCCTTTACTTCCTCTTGCGGGCAAAATAGGAAAGGACAACCTTAATGGTGACGATTTCTTGTGACTTAAATAGTGAATGGCAACATGGATGAAAGTGAGCGATTATTTGTGCACCACAATGAAATGTGACCTCTGCATTTGTCCCATCCATGAAGAAGCAGTGGGCAGCGCCCGGGAGCAGGTGGCGGTACTTTGCTCATGTGTACCTCAGTGGTACCTTTACAGGTTCGGGATTCGAAGCGACAACCTTCTGATCACAGGGTGAACGGCCAAATCGTTACACTGAGTATAAATCACAGGTTTCATCACTCTATAATGTCGATGAAATGTACAATGATTTAATTTCTGCAGATATCACAAAGCCTGATACAATTTTAACTAAATTCAATTCAGGAGCCAGTGATCATATGTGATATCCCCTTGATATGAAATACAATCTTTTAAATATAACTGCAAGCAGTGATTACAGGGGCCATGCAGTTTGCAGCTTTATCAGTTTTTGACGAATCGAAGTGGACAGATGTTGAAAAATGACACGTTTCATCTTTTTATCTAGGGTGCTACGGTTCAAAACTTATTAGGCAAAACGCAAAATAGCTTATTATAGTGAAAATATAACCACTTAACTTATACTTACTTTCAGGGGTGGGTAGTAACACATTACATGTAACGCAGATAAATAAGTTGTTTTTTTCAAGAAACGCATTCTCTCCGCATTCCTTTTTTCTAAGCTGTAATTTTACTCTTACTCAAGTAAATATTATATTTGAGTAAGTAATCTACTCAGTATTTTACTGAGTTACATTTTTCATAATGTCTTCCTTACAACGAGTCTATTCTCTGGGGCGAAAGTCCATATCAGGAGAAAAATGCTCTGTTTCGAACATGTGTCTGTCTCTGGGTGCACACAGAGTGGAATCGTAGGCTGTGGTGGAATACACCTACGTAGGTCCCAAAGCTGCAACAATGTTACAGTTTCTGACCGGATTTAAAATGACCGTTAGTGTGGAGCTGCAACACCAGATGTCATTCACTCACTGTTTCACTCTCTCATGTATTACCTCACATACACACACTCTTATTCACATAGATTCTTTCTCACACCCCCACTCGCAGTCTTCTGATAAGCTATATGTAGAATGAGAAAATAAAACAACTAATTGTTAAATGTCTTTGAACTGCTAAAATATTACTTAACTGTTAAGATATAGTTTCATCAAAACTTGAAAGGTAACTGATTTACTTGATTCAAAAGATGGGGAAAATGCTGTTTTTGTTATTTATCACTGATTTGTGTGCTTAAACTATACCAAAATGAAATCTAATTTGTAATTTGAGTAACTTAATAACAGAGTACTTTTTCTACACTTACTTGAGTAGGTTTTTCAAATGGGAAATTTTACTTTTACTCAAGTAATTTTTGAAAGGAGTAATTGCACTTGTACTTGAGTACATATTTTCTGTACTCTACCCATCACTGCTTTCTGGCAAATACAGTTGCCATACAGTCTTCAAAATACAGTCTTCCTCCATCATAGTTATTCACTTCACAAGGTATGTATTTTTTTCAAATCAATATATTTGCATTCTCATGACCTCATGTTTTTGCAAATGAAATTTGAAAAAAGTTTTTTTGTGTTACCTGAGTATTTTACTGTGCATGCTTACACACATCTCATCACATTGGTACTGAAGCAGCCTTTAGGTCCATCCATAGAAAAAGTTGTCCTTACTTTGCGATGGACATGACAATATATATGATGTCTGACCGATGTTTTCATTTTGGATCGATGCTATGGGATTGTTGAGTAATGAGTAACCTGATGTGTCATTACACCCCTCCCTGATGGAGACCCCATTTGTGACCAAAATAGGAAATGACAACCTTAGTGATGGCGCTCCCTTGTGGTAAATTTATTTTTGCATTTTTTCTTTAAAAAAATAGGTGTAAAAAGAGGGCTGCCGTTGAGCTATTGATAAGAAAAGTCAACAGCCCAATGTCTTTGAGCTAAAAACTTTAAGCCAATATCACTGTCTCTATAAAAACTGTGAAAGGACTTTAACAGACAAACTGGGGGAAGAAGAAATAATGAAGAGAACCCAGCAATCATAATTACAGAGACTAGTCTAGTCTCTCTAAGCACTAGGCCTAAAGGTGTTCTTCATGGGTACAATGACATCTGTTTTGGTGGTAGAACAGAGCTGGATGGAAACCTGCTGTAGGCAAAAATCTTAGCCCTTAGGCCAGCTCCACCCCATTTAAAAAGGTCAATAACAACAGCAACCTCTACAGTGGTCCCGTAGCAGCACTCTCATTCACAGTTTGGTGTTGTCTCTGTTCGCTATGTTAGCACAGCTAATGAGTCTAGGACAGGATATGTAACCATCTCACTCAAAATACACGACATGAGCTACAGATAAAGCTTACTGAACATGTCAGTCATTGTAATGAAGAGAATGTATAAAAGGTTTGTGAAATGGGAATCAAATGAAACCGCTAAACTATTTTCATTTTCTTGTATGAACACACTTGCCAAAACACAAGGAGTCTGGAATGTTTACTTAGTAATCCTCACACCTTAATAGCAAATAGAGCTACACACGCACGCACGCACATGAACACAGTCGCTGCCGAGCCAAACCTTCACAGATGATGCATGGGAGGAGTGTTAAAAGACCTGAGAGGAACGCTGCCGCACCTCAAGTACAAGCAAGAAACAGAGGACTTCCACTGTGTGTGTGTGTGATTATGTACTACTGGTCATGAATTCCTCCTATTGAACAATTCAATATTTGAAGCTTTAATAAAGATGATGATGATGATTATTATTATTATTATTGTTATTAAGCAGTGGTAGTAGTAGTAATACTAGTAGTAGTATCTAGTAATCTATGTTTGTTATTATTATTATTATTATTATTAGTAGTAGTAGTAGTAGTAGTAGTAGTATAATCTACTTTATTACTAGCTGTAATATCATTAGTATTATCATTAGTAGTAATAGTACTATCATTTTTCCTATTATTGTCACTGTTATTATTCTTATTATTATTATTAGTAGTAGTATAATCTACTTTATTACTAGCTATAATATCATTAATATTATTATTAGTAATAGTACTACTACTTTATTTTTTTTTAGTAGTAGTAGTAGTATAATCTACTTTTATTACTAGCCATAATATCATTAATATTATTATTAGTACAGTACTACTACTATTATTATTTATTTAGGTAGTAGTAGTATAATCTACTTTATTACTAGCTATAATATCACATTATTATTATTAGTAATAGTACTACTACTATTATTTTTTTAGGCAGTAGTAGTAGTATAATCTACTTTATTACTAGCCATAATATTATTATTATTATTATTATTATTATTATTATTATTATTATTATTAGTAGTAGTAGTAGTATAATCTACTTTATTACTAGCTGTGATATCATTAGTATTATCATTAGTAGTAATAGTACTATTATTTTTCCTATTATTGTCACTGTTATTATTCTTATTATTAGTAGTAGTAGTATAATCTACTTTATTACTAGCTATAATATCATTAATATTATTATTAGTAATAGTACTACTACTATTATTTTTTTTTTAGTAGTAGTAGTAGTATAATCTACTTTATTACTAGCTATAATATCATTAATATTATTATTAGTAATAGTACTACTACTATTATTATTTTTAGTAGTAGTAGTAGTATTTACTTTATTACTAGCTGTAATATCATTAATATTACTACTAGTAGTAGTACTTTTTTCCTTCTTCTTCTTCCTCTTTTTCTTCTTCTTTTTCTTATTAGTGGTAGTTTTTAACTATTATTATTATTATTATTATTACTGCTATATACCACTGATATTTACATAAAGGCTACATTCAAGTGTCCAGGTTCATTCTACATCATTTAAATAAAAGGATGAAGAGAATGAAGATCACATGAAAACCTGGCCATTATTCTCAGTTCTCAGTTCACTTGTTCCACTGTTACATTTCTATTTCTATTTCTTACTGATAACAATTACAAAGAGCATACAAAGGGCAAGAGTAGGAGTCTGCATTAAGGAGTTGGCTATCTCCCACCAAAAAGAGTCACACACACTCACGCTGCAAAGTCATGTGAAATCTCCACGTGTGCGTGTGGAGAGTGAGTAGAGAGTGTGTAGGGATCAGAGGGAGGGATGATGTGGGGTTTTAAAACACAGGAAATTGTCATGAGAGGACCACAGGCAGAGAGAGTGTGTGTGTGTGAGAGAGAGAGAGATGACTATCAGCCATCACAATGACACCAGCTCCAGTTATAACTCCGGTTTTGTTCACCTGTCAGAATTTGCTGGGTAAGTATCATGGCGAGTAAGTGGAAGGGTTACATAACAGAAATGATGAATTAGGAATAGCTTTCAACAACTTTCTTACTCTTGTCATGTTTTGGGGAAACGCAGAGGCCCTTCTTATTCTCCTCCAATGGGGCGAGGCAGGGGCCACACTGGGAGGAGCCGGGCTTGCAGAAATGCCGGCCCACTCGTGCACAGTCGATGTGGTCCGGGCATTTATTCACTGCAATGGAAAGACAGAAATATTGAGAAAAGTCTATAGCAATATACAGCATAAAATGGAAAAAGAGATGTAAAGCAATAGTTGCTCTGAAAAGATTTGACACTGATTTTAGTGTTTTGGAACATGGTATAATGATTTGTTAGGTTTACTTTGTGATTATATTGTGATATGATAAACAGTATATTAGTCTAGCAGAAAGGCATCAACATGTGAAATATGTGAAAACAGCCAGTTTGGAAAAACATCAAAAAAGCTAAACAGTGACAAAAGTAACTAAATGTTATGGATTATAGAAAATACATTTAATAGCAAGAAGCAGAGTGAACCCATAACCTCCGAACACTTATGAGGATTCATAAAGATACAATTGTGTTAAAAACCAATTTCAAACGCTTGGATTTATGATGGACACACTGAGCCGAGTACAATACTTTGTTGACAAAAATATAGTGTATTTACATATTAATCTGTAATAAACAAAGTGACAACATAGGAAATGCCAGACATGAACCAGCACATATTAACTGAAATTTATATGACATTCTAACAAATGTAATGGACTTGCTGTATTTCTCATAAATAAAATACCTGCAACATTCCCATCCGAGTCAAGGCAGAACATTAAGTCCCACTGTCCCACAGTTGTTGCTAACTGAAAAGATTTCTACTAGTCATTAAGTAACAATCTATTTAAACACAAGTTGATTATAAAATCGATTACATGTTTTTCATTCATAGGACCAGAGCCTATCCTGGGACACACACACTCACAATCACACTCTCAGTCACACCTTACGAGGTCAATTTGGATTCGCCAATAAACCCCCTTGAACACATGAAGAGAGCACGCAAACCCCACACAGTTGGTAGCGTAACGGTTAAGACGTTCGGCCCGTGATCGGAAGTTCAAATCCTGGACCGGTAAAGCTACTCATGAGCAAGGTACCCATCAGCTGCCCTCCCATCTTTCACGGAAGTATCAAATACAGAGGTCGCATATCGTTGTGGTGCACTGTGTGTTCACAATGACAAATAACCACTTTAAAGGCCCCAAGGCTGACACAGGGATTGAATCCAGGACCTTCGTGCTGTGAGGCGACAGTGCTATCCACCACTCCACAGTGCCACCCATTACACATTTGTATTTTGTATAATGTTTATATTAGGTATATAAGAAAACCTTTGCATGTGAGCATCACTATGCGGAGGTGAAGGAAAATGAGAATTAACAATAAAGCAGTAGAAATAAAAGGCAAAATAAACCAAAGCAAAGCAAAAATACAACACCTCCACAAAAGACAACAGGGAGGCTTTATTACAAAGACAGAGACAAAGAGCCAGGCTTTATTACATGAAAACAAAGGTGTAGCACATCAGGACAGACAAACGTTAATGAAGAATACAAGACAAGGTGGCCTCTGCTGGCCAAACATGGGCTCCCACATCAGTACATAAATCATGTCATCCCTAGTTTTATGGTTTCCTTAAAAAATGAGCGAAACTACATTTTTAAATCAACAATAGCTTGTTTAATGAATGACGAGCTCTGTAGGCCATGTTAGTAGACAGACTGTCTCTTATCCATAAGCTGACAAAATGCTCCTATAAAAACATAGGGTGAGTAAGTTTGGGTAAAAAACAGATTCAACAAAATGGGCCATATGGGTCTCCCCGCGTGTGCTTCATTAAACACCAATCAACAGGCAACACATACGATCTGTGACTGACTAACTGAGAAGCATGTGTGTGTTGGAAGGAGAAATATACAGTACATCCCGCTGGGCCGCCCACCTCCAGTGTGGCGGCGTGAAAACGATGAACAGTGGTTACACAACCATCCCCAGACCTGTGTGGAATCACGTCTTCGGAAAATTTGGGTTCTGACTTGTCTTCGTTATTCTGTTCCGCTGTTGTCATTCATCTTTGGAGAGTTTCAGTCACCAGATTTTTCACAAGTACACTGCCCACATGTCTTCCACGAGTGTTGCACGACCCCATCCACCTACTTTATCTCACAGTTCCCTGCCTTTATTATGCCGTCTGATGTGGCTCTGTTGTCTTTTAGCACTTTGATCATTCTGTAGACATCAACTAGACAGATAAAATAACGAAGGTGTCACTTTGATCAAAGTCAGACATGTTTCTTTCATGTTTCTTCTCGGCGTAATGACGTATAATGACAATATGAGTCATAATATCATTTAAACTCAACTTTCATTTCTGCAATAGAAGCAAGACAAAGCATCAAATAGTTATTATGTACCACAGGAAAAAAACCTGCATATAAGCTGCAAAAGAATCATCATTTCATTACATAAATGAATTAAGTAGCAGAACATTTTATGTCGATCCATGTATAATGAAAGAATGAAGCCACTCAAAATCAATGGGCCTCAGTCACAAATATCTTCTATAAAGGATTCATGACGTGTTCTTGTACTGACGAATGTTAACATTGAAATAGTATAATATTATATGACTGTAGAATTGAAGGAAACCCAATATACTAACGTTGTGCACAAGAATGCAACCACAGCAACCCTCTCTGGATCAAATCTTTAGCCCAAATAGACAGAAGCTGGATGAAATTTGCATCTCAATTGTGTGTTTTTTTTTAATAAACTCATGAAGAGTGAGGACAGTTCCGTCTGCTCTCATGTCAAAAGAAGTGATGCAGTCAACATGGCCAGGTCAGCTTGTTCTGAATGTTGGGGTGATGGTGGTATAGTGCTTAGGACACTCACCTCTGGACCAAGAGGTTGTGGGATTGATACCTAGCTCCAGCACTAGCACCACTGGGTCTCTAAGCAAGACCCTTAACCTAGTGGTGTTAACCGGTTTGAAGACCAGTTTTTGAAGGTCACTGTCTTGACGTATTTGTACTCGGCCTTGTTGTGGGCTCAAACACTGAGGACCAGCTGAGACCACAACTCTGAGATTATTACTGTTAATGAGCTGTTCACTGTTAGACTGGGTAACTTCTCACGTAAAGTGCAGCCAATAATGTTACTGCAGATCACGGTTACCCGCCTGGCCCCATGTGCACATGAACACAGGTTGTGGTTGTCTGGGAAAGATGTCAGGATAATAACATATGATGTGATCAGTTTGGATAACTGCTTCCAGTGAAGCCATTTCCTCATTATAGATATGTGACCCTCCACGGCAAAACCAGTCGCTTGTCGCAAATTTTCAAAATTGAGTTATGATGTTTTCATGAAAGGGCATAAATCAACCTTCAAAACGATACCTACATCGAATGAATCGGACGACATATGACTGAGATATCAACATTCAAAGGAGTCGGGTTTCCTCTGTCACGCCAAGTGAGAAACGGAGAAATCTGCAGTAGCACTCACAGACGCTTGGTGCGGTCGCGGCTACGTTCGTATTTACGGTATCCTACGCTGCATTCACAGCCACACGGATAGCCTACCTGCGTTAGGTTAACTGAACTTGGGAGACGGAGATGGATTCCGGAGAAATATCTTCACGCTAGTCAACCAGTGGATTTACCGTAAATATTGAAGTAGAGTGGTCAAAACAGAAACTTTTAACATTCTGCTGGAATTGAATTCCTCACCTCAAGAAAGTCACGTTTTTAGGATGGAAAGGGTAAGTTTTTCAGCTAAATTTATTCACAGCAGCACAGTACAGACCTTCCACTGTTTCAAAACACTAAAAACAAAAAATCCAAAATTTTACCCCACGCAACATAAACGCTCGTTTTTCTCGGAAACCTCCGTTGCGACAAGCGACTGGTTTTGCCGTGGAGAGTCACATATGTAAAAGAGAAATATTGAATAAACATATTTAATGTTGTTTACTTTGTTCAGCTCGTTTTGAGGACTGCTTAGGCTTTGCATGTTCCACTTATTTGCCATGTGGTGTAAAATGTGCATTGGTCAAATCTCGGTCTCGGTCTCGGTCTCAGCTCTTTAGAGTCTTGGTCTTGCCTCGGTCTCGACACACTTTGGTCTAGGTCAGGACTTGGTCTCGGTTTAGGTTGTCTTGACTACTACTCTACCTTAACCTCAAGTTGCCCTCAGGGAAACTGACACTGAAATTGGGAAATGGAAGTCACTCTGTATAAGAGCATCTGCCAAATGTCGTAAATATACATGAAAGACACCCAGATAACCTTTACGACTTCAGAGTCGGAGTCAGAGTCAGGATCTCACTTGTTTAACCTCATCTGAAGGGTGGTTCTTTATTTCATGTGAGAAGTAAAACCGAGATCCCACCAGAGGGCACTGTCAAAGAATGTACACAGACCACAGGATCCTCAAACATCAGCAACTAGCCTTCCTAGTAGGTCTCCTATCCAAACAAATCTGCTTAGCTTTGGAATCCATAATCTGAACTGCAAGGTGGTACTGATGTTTAAACAACATTCTCAAAGTTGTTCTCCCCACCACAGATAATAAAGAACATATTCCCTACACAACAACACAACACTACGTTTGAGTTTAATAGCATATGAGCTAGTGGCGTGATTTAATTACTTATCTGATGCTGCATAATTCATCACCTTTAGATTCTGCAGAGGAATTCAAATCTGTATTCAGCTACGGTACCATCTGGGAAAACAGGTGGTATTTACTTATTACTGCTGGTTCCCTCTGAACCGAGTGAGCACAATTACATCACAAAAAAACACAGCAATAAAACAGAAATATGAAATGAAGTTTTCAATCGTCTGCTCCTGCCTTAGTAATCATTAATCGGAATGTGATGTAGGCCAGCAAGAGTAGAAGCATTTTAACGACAAAAGGAGCAGCTAAAACTGCTGCTGATGTTATAATCCGTGGACTTTATGAAGCAGCTTTATCATGTGAAGTTTCATAATCAATGCACACTCGACTGCACTCATTCCTAGTATAGAATTTTGTGGTTGCTCTAATGAGTTGTTCAATCTTCATCTATTCTTCATCTATCAATCCATATAAACAACGATCTGCAGTTTGGCGAGAAGTTGGGAGAAGGCTGCTATTTAAGACTGGATTCAGGTCATTATTAGTTTATAACTACAAATTATAACGGCAAAATCTTCTGATGTGAAGCCTGCATTTGTTCCAGTTTGACATAATCTTCCAGTCATTCCAGGGACTGACTCTGAATCCCCGGAGAGGCGGGTATTCTTTATACCGTAATACCTCGACTTGTGTCGTTTCGATATGCGTCTTTTTCGTTTATGCGTTTGTGTGTGACACGTTTTTAAAAGGCGTAAATCTAATTTAGATAAATGAAATAAAAATAAATGTTTAATACATAAAATGCTGTAAAATGTCTATATATAGATGATCCCAGAGTTATAATGGTTTGACGATTTTTTGATCTGACGTTGACGATAGCGAAACAACAACATTTTTTCAAAAAGAAGAAAAAAAAGGACGTTTCTCGTGGCAGGCAAACGTAGCAGCATATGTGGAACGATACTTAGGGACGCATCAGCAATTCGAACGCAACTCCACAATAAGTTGATTTTTTTCGAAGAGAAAGGTAAGAATTTTTGCAAAAAGTATTAAAGGTTTTCATTACCATGTTTATATGGGGTCTAGGACGCCTTTTTAGGGTTATTATAGTGGATTTTTCGACCCCGTGTTCTGGAACAGGGTTTTCCTGAATTACCAGTTGGACATTATGTCCATGGGAATTATCAGACACCCTTTTTAGAGTGACATACATTTGCTAAATTACAGGGACAGTCTCCCTGCACCAACTTGAATAAATCCAAAATTGTCCAATGCAAGTTACTACATTTCGAATTTTAAAATTATCCTACACCTCAGGGGTCCAATGGTAGCAGTTCCGGCAGCAGGATGAAGTTTGTAATTGATTTGTAATGTAATAGCTTGTATATGACACTTTTAAATAAGTAAGTGACCCTCCACTGTGACCCCAACTTCCTCTAACGGCTGTCTGTGTCTGTCCATGTTAAAAGGGCAGAACTAGGCACAGTTTCTAAAGTAACGATTAGGGAGTTGGCCCCATGATTGGACTGGTGCCGGTTCAAGTCCTGGACCGGTCAAAGGTACCACTGAGGTACTCATGAGAAAGGTAAAGTCCCCAAGCACTGCTCCCCGGGCGCTGATAAAAAACCCACTGCCCCTTCATTGACGGATGAAATGCAGACTCCATGATTCACTGTGGTGCACTATGTGCTGCGCTGTGTTCACAATGACAAATAATCACTCACTTAAATTCACTTACATGAAAATACTTTTCCTCAAATCTACAGTCTTGCTCTTTGGAAGAAGAAATAAAAAATGAGGGATGGCTTAAGGCTTTTTCACAGTACTGTATAAATTTCAGCCAAGACGCTGACACAGACGATAGAGCGGCTCTCTTCCTACAAAAACGCCTGCATTTCCTGTGTGTCTGAATTATTGTGATGAATAAATTGGAATTCGCTGGTAGCCGGCTTATCATGGACAGGAAAATGAGGGCAAGAGAGTGAAGTTGTGGCCTATTGTGAAGGCTTCCTCTCTTTCCTCCCTTTCAGGAAATCAATCAGCAATTGCAAGCAGCTTTTATCCTCGTTCCAAAGTCAAGTCTGTGACACGTCCACTAAATCCAACTTTTTCTCACAAAAAGGAGAAACCCAGTCATGGAGTTGAAAATAAGTTTAATTCAGTTTGTAGGCTCGATATGATTTAAGGAGTCAAAATAAAAAGAAAACATGCAAGAGAAACGTAAAAGGCAGCGACCTACAGAACATCAGCACCATTTCCTAAACTAACCAGCATCAACTTCAAACAAACGGTGAACAAATTCAGGCAGAGAAATCTGAGTTTAAGAATAAACTGTTGATACTGGTTGCAAATTTTCCACTTGTCGGCTTCTCACGTTCACTACTCATTAACCTGCTGGGGGAAGGCGTTTTAAACAGCCAGATGGCTGAGATATCAGCTACTGAAACTCAACTTCAGGAGCCAGGCAACTCCTGAAACTTTCACAGTCATGGTAGTAGAGCAGAGCATAAAATACAATATACACAAGGTTTTCGACTCTAAATCATTCAGTTATTCCTAACCCTGAGAATGCAGAAACCACACAAGGAAGTAACTCAGAAATGAGATCAAATAACATCTCGTAGTTAAGGTCAGGGCTTACGAATGCCAAAGCTCTCAGGTCTTTCTGTGCGTGAAAGGGTTTGAGTCACTTGGATTACTGAGTGCACATCTTAATTTGCGTTCACCCTCTCCTCCCACTACACAATGTAATTCCCAATGCTGAATCAGAGTGTAGCTGGTCTAACATTTCATCAAACATTCTTAGAGATAATTTAACAGTGTGTAGTGTGAATTTTCTTATGTGTCCCACCTAAAAAGCATTTATTCCACAGTCATAATGTAGGCTTATTTAAGAATGTAAGAAACTAACCTTGTGCATAACCTTTTATAGATTTAAGGTTTTTAGTACTACTGAAGTACAATCATTTCAGAAATACTTTAGTTCGGAATGACTCAGTCAAGATAAAATATTTAAATGTGAACGGAAAGAAAACAGCATTTCCGCACTACTTCCAAAAATGGTAGATTAATATTTTATAAAGAGAATGTGACAATGTCTCAATTTACAGCACTCTACATGCACGCTGATAAAAACACAACAATAAAAAGTAATATAATCAAACTAATAAGAAACGCATTCAACTACATGAACGTGGCACAATGGTAAAAGACATGGCACGATACTACTTTTTTACGTCTGATTCTTAACTGATATTGTACATTTGGATACCTGCCGATAAGCTACCAATCCGAAAAATAATGCTTTAAAAATGGTCTGAACACAAAGTGCTCAAAGAAAAAACCTGACAAACAAACAATGTAATAATTACACACCCATATGTATATGCTAAATTATTTATTATTGAAATAACATCTCAAAAACGATTAGTTTAAACAGTTCTGTAATTTTGTGACGGTCCCTAATCCTGCATTGCTAAAACCATCAGGAGATTGTGAGCGAGAGCTGGTGTTGTTAAGGAAATTAAACGGTATAATGGTGTGATTTGCTTTTTGGGGTTGTAGTGTGTTGTGTTGCTTGTTCTGCTCATTCTCCTATCAATATATACAAATTAGTGCGAATGTCGAACAATAAATCAGTTTTACCGCAGTGCCACTTCAGATGCATAACGAATTGGGTGTGCACACATTTACAGATCGGCTCCATAGATCGGCCCGATGCCACCAATACCCAATTTGAGTTATTTGAGTCCTTATCGGACCCACATCCAGTCCACGTATCGGAGTCGTCTCTAAATAGTAATGGTCATGGCCATGGCCATGGTGGGCATTTCACCGCCCATGAGACCTTGTTCAGACATATGTTGCATTAAAGCTAGTGTAAACTCTATCTTTTACCACTGTCCATTTTGATTCGGAATAAAGCCACAGCTAGGGTCATTTTCCATTGATTTCCTTCAATTTACCATTTCATTTTGAATAATTTTAACAATTCTTTGCTGGATTTACGACTTCAAAGGTAGCAACAGTCTTTATTCTACAGGCAACATTCAGAAATACTTAACTAATGAAATAGATAAGGCAAAGGAGCTGGGCAGATCCGTGAACAGCCTGAGCAAACGTTTAGCTGGACTACATTTACACAAAGTGAACCGATAAAGGTCTGGTTGTAAGGGCATTTGAATATTAAAATTCTGTTCATTTGAATTGTGTGAAAAGATGAACAGCACTTGTGAAACAATGGCGTGAATATAAAAGAGGTCTACACAGGAGAAGGTAGCTTCAATTTCTCAACAATTAAAAAAGGTTAAACCACTTATAAACTTTTTTTTAGACTCATAATGCATGTTGATTAGCCAATTAGTTTAATCAGAATCGCTATGAGCAGGGAAACACTAACATTTCCAACACAGAACACAGAAGCTACAGATTAAATCTTTTATTTTCCTAAAATGCCACGTTTCATAACAAACCAGACACTCAGTATTCTTCTGCCAGCTCTATAGGTCAGACTCTAGCTCTAATCATCTCATTAGAGCCCACCGGCCCAGAGGCTACAAGAACCCATTCAATTCAATGACGACAATTAGGAGACCACGTAACACCCCAGTTCCCAGAATTGCCCCTCGGCCCTGTCTAGCAGGTGCTCCTCTGTGAAAGAGATGAATAGATCGCTATTCGAACCTATAAACTAAAGTCCTCTCATCAATGTCAATGTTTATCCAAATGTACATACAGAGACTTGAATAGCTGGTAATGTGTGTGTACTCAGCCAGGCCTTTGATACATTGGGCGGGTATTTGCCATGCTTTATTCAACACTGGAACATGTTTGGAATGGAGTTTGCCACTCGTGTTGGAGGGTTTGTTTACAAAGGTCAGGGATACTTTAAAAAGAATAAAGATGAGGCAAGATCGGCCGATATGGCCCAGCAACGGGGGAGGAAAACAGCTGCTCCAGTCTCACACCGCAGGGTTTGCTTGGGAGACGTGGCAGTATATTCGGCTCGTCAGGCACTCAGATAGACGGCATCAAGCATCCAGACCTCCATCGGACTCTACATTCGATCGTCCACACAGCTAATATTTTTACTGAATTAGAAAAGTATTTCCAATACATCAAACTCTCAACATTATATTCTTGCAATCTCGTTTATAAATACAAATAAGTTCCTCCTTTAATTTGTTACGACACTTTTCAAAAAATAATAATGTAATATTATGTCACTGTTCAATTGAAGAAGCCCCTATAAGCTAATGTTTCGCCCAAACAACGTCTGTCCTAAACATGGCACCTTTTTATGTCTGATACAATAACGATATTGTAAATTTGGATAAACGATACAAATCTGATACAGTCTCTGAGACTTTTTTAAACAGAAAACAGAAAATAGTGTTTTAAAAAATGTCTGAACACATGACTGAGGTTATTCTGTTATACTTAAGGAAATACTTGACTTCAATACTGTTTTCCTAAGTAAAACAATATAATAATTACACAGCCAGTTGTATATGTTAAATTATTTATTATTAAAATAACATCTCAAAAATTATTCATTTAAACACAGTTCTGTAATTTTGTGACGACCCCTGATCCTGCGGTGTGTTGCGTTGATTGTTCTGCTCATTGTCATACCAATATGTACAAATTAACGTGAAGGGCGAACAATAAACCAGTTTTACCACAGTGAAACTTCCAATTGTGCTATTATCGGACCGATATCCGATGCACGTATCAGACCGGTGCCATCTTTAGTTTGTCCTTACCCAAGAAAAAATCTCAAATATAAAAAACATTGGTGAACATGAGAATCTTTGTAAAAATTGGAGAGTGGAGTTTAAAGCTAATTTCTTTTTAAGAGCAGCTGGTGAATAAAGCACAGTGGTTTTAAGTTAATATGAGAAAATGCATTACTGAGAATTATTCCATGAATCAAACATGAGTCAGGCTTAAAATTCCATGAGTCATATTTCTCAATTGTGAATAATTATTTAACAGTGCCACAAAATATACAAGTTTCCATGCATTTCATGCTGCAGCCGCTCCCACCGTGCCTTCTATAACTGGCAGTTGCTCTAAATGGAGTTTTGAGTGAGTCATGCCTCTCATGAACTGTTGAGAGATTGAAGGCTTTAACTGAGCTCACAAGCCAAACAAAACCCTGAGGTGGAACAAACCACAGGGTCTTACATTAATGTCCTAAATCTCCAACACACACTGCGAAACCTGCGGAAATGGAGTGTGACACGGGTCTGATACACAAAGTTAACAATATCAACAAATGACTTGCCTGGACATAATAATATAATATCTAAAGAGTAAAGGTGGCACCGATCCGATACGTGGATGGGATATTGGTCCGATAATGACTCAAATAGCTGGATCGGGTATCGGGGGCATTAGGCCGATCTATGGAGCCAATCTGTAAATGCGCACACACTCAGTTGGTTATGCATGGGAAGCGGTACTGCAGTAAAGCTGGTTTATAGGTCGACATTCACGCTAATTCCTACATGTTAATATGAGAATGAGCAGAACATGCAACGCAACACACTATAACCCCAAAAAGCAAATCACACCATTATACTGTTTAATTTCCTTAACAACACCAGCTCTCGCTCACAATCTCTGTGTTCCTGACAGCTTTAGGGTTGCAGGATTAGGGGCCATCACAAAATTACAGAACTATGTTTAAACGAATAATTTTTGCTGTTTTAATAATAAATAATTTAGCATACACATATGGGTGAGTAATTACTACATTGTTTTAGTTAGGAAAATGGCATTTAAGTCAAGCATTTCCTTAAGCATAACAGAATAATCTCAGTCATGTGTTCAGACATTTTTAAGCATCATTTTCTGTTTTCTGTTTAAAAAAAGACTCAAAGACTGTACCGGTTTTGTATCATATCCGCAGATATCGAAATTTACAATATCGGTATCAGACATAAGAAAGTGGTATCGTGCCATGTTTGCTAAAGATAATATATAGCATAAAAAAATACATTTACAGAATCTCAAAATACTTTACAGAGACAATATTTCTCCGTATCAACCAGCAGTCGTTTTCCTAATTAAACAGCTAGTAAATATAACAATGCAACATTTGCACAGGTCAGGTAGTTGATGTTAACAGCGCAGAATGACATTTTAAAAGGTAGTTCATATATTATATATGTGTCTAGTTTTCAGCACTGTTGGGAATTCACAGCTTGTTAATGGTCTGGTTGAGCTATTTAAAGACAGGTGTGTGTTTATCGGATACACACGCACACTACCTGTGCAGTTTCAGTCCACTTACTGTAGCTGACGGCTTTGTCAAATTTGAAAAGAAAATGTGCTCTGTACAAAAACTAACATCTGCCCGAGGGAAGAACAGCACGCTGCTCTAATGAGTATACACACACTCGCACACACACACACACACCCACACACACTAACGTCCTTAATAAGATATTCTAGGAATCAGAAGAAGGTGAATCCAGGTATTTCTTTCTTTTTATAGCCAGGTGTGTATCAGAGTTTGGCTGATATCAGATTTTTCCGACCAGCTGATATTCAGATTTTTCTCAGAAGCAAAATGTAAACAGACTGTTTGAGTCCTCACAAAGATAACATCACATAATGGAGTTGAGAATAAGTTTTATTTTCATAAAAATACTTTTAAAAAAAGGACAGCAAAATATATTTAAGTTTTATTATTCAATTCAATTTTATTTATACAGCGCTCTTGACAACAGTCATTGTCACAAAGCGCTTTACATATAACCGGCCCAAGCCCCAACAAGCAAAGAAAGACTCCCTCTAGTAGGTAGAAACATTGAGAAGAACCGAAACTCAGAATGGGACCCCTTACCTACTCCTCTGGGCAACTGGGGTGTGTGAACACTTAATACACAAGTTAACATTAGTTCAAAATTAAATATTAATTTAGCATTTAGTTTATACTCAAAAAGTCCCAAAAAAGGTCCAGGCTGGTTTCAGATGATGGAGTCTCTAATTTAATACTCACAGAGTACATTATTTTTAAAGAATTGACGATACGAAACAGGAAAAAAGGATGCTTTCAAATCCCGAATCATTGCTGGGGGTGCTTATGATCCACTCAGCAATAAATGAAACCAAAGTATAAAAACACAAAAAAAATCAAACAAACTACACCATATGATCACCTATAACATTGTGGAAGGATCCATATTCTGTCATTTCTTTTACAATTATTTCATCTCTCCTTTTTCTGCCTTTCAACATTAACTTAACAGCGCACAGTTTAACAGCCAAGTCAACTATAATCAACAGAAACAGCTATAAACCGCCTATATTGTTTCTGCTTTTTAACCCTTTTCATTATTTTATTCCTTTCTACTTTTTCAGAACACAGCAATCATAAAAGTCATTCCCTAACTTGGAACAAAACAAACCACATAATACATCAGCAAGGACACAAAACTTTACTGTTTCTCTAAAGGAGGCTTTGTTACCAAGGCCAGTTCCACTCCACACATGGATGCTCAAACTTAAAGGCCTGATTTTATCTTCTTGTTGCGTTTTTTTCCTCTTATTGGGTGGGATGGAACAGATTAAACCGAATGGCTTACGTAACGTCCAAATGGCCTCAATATCCGCCATGCTCCACCGAGTGGACTGGACTTCTTTTGGCCATGGCACACACAAATCACCAACAGAATAATTTGTGTATAAATGTAGAATGATTAAAGAGAGGATACTCGACAAGTCCTAAATGAAACACTAACGTGGATGTTTCACAGCAAACGCTGCAGATTTTCTCTTTTCGGTACAAGGCGCCTCCCCTTATTAAGCCTCTAATCTCAAATCTGTTCAGTGGCCCCGAGTCAGGAGACAAGGATGCAGAAACGGACAGATGCTGCATCGGAGGGGAAAGAGGGCGAGAGAGAGAGAGAGAGAGAGACAGAGATAGAGGAAAGAGTTCAGCTCCTCATCATCACCACAGGGGATGGGAAATACAGAACAGCTCAGGATTATCCTTGCCTTTAATGCCCATGCACATGCCTCAATCTGCACCACAGCAACAGCATCATGCCAAAAGCAACAAGCACTTTAACTGCTGGACCGAAATGAATACATTAACATTTAAGAACCTGCGAGTCAAAATGATCAACTTTCTACGAATAAAACAATGTTTAATATACAAATCACCTTAACCCTTTCACACACAACATCCACTTGAGTGGACAACCATCTATTGTTTTTGATTATTGTCATGGTGAACATACACAGTGCACCACAACAAATTTCAACCTCTGCTGAGCAGGACTTCGCTACAGTATAGTAACTTCTATTTCTGTAATGTCAAAGACTGATCTCTGTCCAGTTACAAAGAAACATCGGATTCAGTTGTTGCCGATTTAAGGTGCATTTTTTACACGTGATAAGCACTGGTAAGCTGCCTCTTTTAATAATAAAGTGTATAGAGGTTACTCAAATAATCCTTTGTTTGTACTAAATTTTTTGATCAGAAACAAAGGGAGACAAAATCTACAGCACTGTAACTAGATAAAATCTTAAAGCCAATACATTTAAATAAGCCAGAGACTCTTCACTTACAACAATACAATAACCTAATGCAAATTACTCAGAAGGAAGCTTAGCACAATATCCTTGTTTATACAGCCAAAATTCCTTTACAGAGTTGGCAGGTATTTAGTCTTGGAAGCAACTAGGACCACATCCTGAATACTCTTGTTCAGGACAAGGTGTACAGAGCACTCATTCACAACCCACATTCTTATGCAAAACACACACAGACACAAACAAGGATGATGAGTTGGTTATACAACTGGTTATTATGATGCACAATCCAACTTTTTCAGTCCTGATACTGAAACAGATAGCTAGGCTTAGAGTACATATATATCGGCCAAAAATATAAGCTGTAATAATGTCTTACTAGGACTTGGATCCTTTATACATAAATATACAGTACTATATATATATATATAGTATATATATATATATATATATATATATATATATATATATATATATATACACAAACACACTCTGCCTCCAAAAAGGCAAAGTGGGGTTTTGGACGACATCATACAACTCATCATTTTTGGCTTAAATACATTAAAGCACTTGACATTATCTTTGAATACCAGCAATAATAATTTTTATGGCTTCCCAATTCAACCTCAACCCAACTGGAGCTACTAGGAGGAACTGACTGTGATGTCTGAAGAAGTATGTCCAACCAGTTTGAATCATCTTTGGCCAATCCCTTCATGTGGCTCTGAATAATATATCGTCAATGTTTGAATAAACTGACAGCTCGGATGCCCAGATTATACACAGAGCTGTAATAGCTGCTAATGGTGAATATTTTTGATGAGTCCAAAATTTAAGTATTTTCTACGTATAAACTGTTTAATAAACTGTTAATGTAATAAAATATGTTTTCGTAGTTTGTGTTGTCCCTTATCAGTGCAACATTATCACAAATGAAAAAGTGATTCATGGTAACACTGTCCAAAAACCCCACTTTGCCAGGGCGTCAAACTTTTTTGAGGGTAGTGTAGTATACATATATATATATATATATATATATATATATATATATATATATATATATATATATATATACATACTGGGATATAACTGTTTCCAACTTTTGAGGGCAGGGTGTGTGTATACACATATATATATATATATATATATATATATATATATATATATATATATATATATATATATACATACTGGGATATAATAGAAAAACTGTAGAATAAAACAATGCATTGTAGCAAATGAGAATAACAGAATAGAATAAAAAATGACACTTTATGAGTAGATACAAATTATAACACTAACTTAATGAAAACACACAGGTAAGTTCTAAGGAAATTCCCAAAGACGCCCACGTCACTAACTAAATAAAAGTCAAAGGGGCAAGTAGCCATTTGAGTCGCTTGCCCCTTTGGCATTAATCCCTTGTCGACAACATTAGCTCATTTGGGCGAAGTTGTTGTTCTTCCTAAACTACTTTCTAAACACTCAGGCTTCAGGAAGTCCGGGTATTAAGCAAGCACCAGGAGGACACATGAAGCGCCATATGCTCACTTTCCGGAACACTGGCGCTGACTCCAGCCAGAATCAGGCAGAAAAAGCGCCGCGGCATCAGCGAGGGCAAGCATCCTCGAGTCCGCCTTCCGTGACATACCGGGAGCCGCCGAAAGTCGGGTACGACGTCAGCTTCCCCATAACGGAAAGCGCGTCACTTCAGCCGCTGGCGACACCACGGTGTAAGTGTGAAGGTAAGAGGTGTTAGCGCTGCGGGCCCCACTGCGACAGCAGGCGGTTAAAGCCGTCGTGGCTCTTCTAAAGATAGCAGCGCTTCTGTAGCGGATGGCGGGGGCTGCGGGATGACGTTGGGTGACGAAGTTGGGATTCCGGTGGCGTGGCCTCAGGTGAGAAGATGGATAGGAACAGGTGCGCCACTTACATGGCAATTTGGAGAAATACGTTAAAACAAGAATATAGCAGGATCGTGAGCAAGACTATCTATCCATCTGTGTGTCTGTCTGTTACTCTATCTGCTCATCTATATCAGCTTAAAGTTTATTGTCATATGTACAAAGTACATGTCAATTTCAACTCTGTTAAGAATATCAGAATCCTGACTTGACAAACATGTTTTACCTCTATGTCTGTCTTGGCCTCTAATTCTACATATATATTAAAAAAAAAAAAAAAAAACAAAAAAATTCTGGTTCAGTCTAAAATGTATATTGTATATTGTCTGGCTTAAATGTATATTGTTTAATGTATATTTTAGTATTTTTTACTTATTTATTGTTTATTCCATGTGCCTAGTCGTGCCAATGCCTATTTATTCTCTGTTCTACTGTTCTTTGTTTGTTTGCACTGGAAATAACCTAGCGCCACGCTTGCCTCGCTCTCTCTATGTATCTGTACACAGTATATAGCAGAGATGACAATAAAGTTGGTTGACTTTGACTTTGACTACTGTGTAAACCGTACAATGAAATTCTTACTTCAGTGCTACATTGTAAACATTACATAACAACATATACCTAGTACATTAGACAGTGCAACATTACAATACAGCAATAAGTCGCATGGCAGCAACTGCTGTACGCTTTAGTTAGAATGCTTTAGCAGTTTACAGGATTAGTATATTATTACTTATATAAAATATTTGCTAATACGACATTCTAATTAACATTAATATTGCACATTAGTGTGTGCTGAACAGTTAGAGTGTTGTAGTAGAAGCAGAGTTGTAAATAATCACGGATACTTATACTTGAAGTACTGTATATATAAGTATAATGGTTTTTAAAAATACAATTACATGAACTAAAAATGTAAAAGGATATATATTTTGATGAGGTAAACTGCTTTATGAAAACCTTCATGTAAATTTAAATCAGCTTTGATGTTTTTTTTTTTTTTCCGAGTTAAGAAAAATCTGCCGAACTCTATTTGAAGCTTTCACTTGTTCTAAAATAACATTCATAACAGGTTCAGTTTATTACATATTCTTATTGTTTAAGTAAAGGGAATTATCATTTGCTTAACATGCACATATGTTTACCACTTGGCCCGCCCTCATTCTTTGTTCAATTCTTGGAGTCCATTTATTTTAAAGTTTTTTGCAGTTTATTTAAGGGCTTGTTTTACTTTTTAACAGTGATACCGATATGTGTAATTTCTGAATTATATATATAATTTCTTAGAATCTTAGAAACTCTTTAATAGAATTGTATCACTTTCTACTGTGACTAGGCGCTGTTCTGACTGCGGATCACGGCTGGACCCAAAGGATCGGAGTTTGTCTAGAGCGCCCTGTGCTGGAGCGATTTATTATTTCATAACCTGCAAAAACAGCCAAATTACTCTGCGTTTCTCCGTACAAGGGGCTAGCTGAACCGGGTCCTACTCACTGATGGTCTAGTACAGATTCTTAAACCTTAATTTCTTAAAGTTAAAAAAAAAAGATTTTGGAAAACAACATTTAAAACGACAGAAATGTCAGTGTTAACGAAATAAGCAAATCACATTAATTAGCAAGAAATAAGCAAAAAACACATTTTAAGTTTTATTAAAACCATCCAGAAATCCATTTTTCATTAAAACCTAATAATTACAAACATTTTCTAAAACAGTAAACGTTCCATGGATGTATGTTAAGTACATCATGTAAAAACTGGCAAAAAAAACTGGCAATCTGGTAGGATGTTATAAAGAATAAAAATAATACTAAATAATGCAAAAGTTATGTACGTGTGACATGCTTGATGGTGGGACATAAATGAGAATTATGAGTCCAGTTTCCGTTTTTACAAACATTTTTAATCAAACAATTTAACATCACTATGAACTAAGTTGTTTTCGAGAAGCTATTTTCTTTCAATTTTAGAATTATTCCCCGTGAACATTTGAGATGTGTGTTTAACCCTCCTGTACTATCAAAAATATAAATCACTGATCCTTTATCTCAAACCACAGTGAATGCACACATTGGGTCTTTCTCATTTCAGTTTACTGTTAACAAAAACATCAGAAGTCATGTATGAAACAATTCTCAAGAACTAATCAGAGTTTAATAACCAACAACAACAAAAAAATGTGTCATCATAAAGTAAGTTATTAAAGACCAATGTCTTTTCTCAGTCATTCCAGCAAACTGACCAGACACTTGTGCTGTTTCAGCTTTCGAGCATCACCATGGCACTTCATCTGTGCTTAAAACCGACATCTTTAATTGAAGAACACTATGTCAAGTAAATATATAAAATATATTAAGAAATAAATACAATCCCATTTGATCTGTTCTGTCTCATTTCTGGGTAATAAAACTATCATCGTCAGCCCTTTTTAAAAATAAGAGGTATACAGTTTGACATCCTATTGAGAGTCAGAGGAATAAAGGGCTGTCTTATTTCTCATTTTGACTAATAAGCTGGTAATGATACAACCTTTGTTTATGTGCTGTGGGAAGCAGTGGAAACACTTAGGTTATCTTTCTAAAATGTTCCATCAACACAGTTTATTTACTGGGAGTACCTGCAAATTGGACCTTTCTTGTTTAAAACACTGATTACATCCATATTGTCCTATGTACTGTATTATGTGTGAGTTTAACTGGAGTTATTGTTGCATTCCATAGAAGTGAGTAAGGAGGAGGAAGAAAAGAAAAAAAGAGTGAGTGGAAGTTGGTCTTGGTAGCTGTTGCTCACTTTCTTCATTAGAATAAAATGGCAAACAGCCCTGCAACCAAAAAGCTTTGGGCCTCGCTTAACATTTACATTTGGTCCAGGTTTCCATGACTGCAAGATTGTTTATAGCTAGACAGACGCATCTCACTCTATCCCCAAGTGATTTCTGGTCCTTATGATTCACGGTCTGTGGACTGTTAAATTAAATAATACAGCAACAAATACACAATCATATCACAATCACTTATATCCAAAAAGGAAGTTGGAATCTGACTCAGTACTAAAGATTTCAATCCACGTCAAACGTTTCGTGTAATTATTGATGAGGATGATGACACCTGTAACCAAAAATGACATTCTGACATTTTAAATTAAAACAGCTAAAACCAGAGGTTTACTATGCAAGTCAGACTAACCCATATCAGACGCTATATTTTCCCAACCGCCCCAATTAAACAGTAAGGGAAAATAATGCATCTTGAGTAAACAAAATGTGTGTTCACACGCTCTGGCACTCACCCACACACAGACAGACTGTAGTGTAAGAATATTGCATACAAAAATCTCACCAAATGATTAAAAAAATGTTGTCAAACTTGAAATGTCCTCTGCACTGGCCGATTACTTCTCATAAAACTTCTCTGTTCCTGTGTGTACAATACTGCACTTAAAGATTTGGTCACAGCTGACCTGTCTTATGAGAAATGAGGTTTCAAGCTGCATTGTAAAAACACCAATTAAAAAAAAAACCTCAATAAAGTCATGGCTGTTACCATGGAACGTTTTCTGTTGTCCGTCAACAGGCACAGGAATCCCTTACAGTCTTAATGCATAAAAATAATAACTAAAAAAGAAATCATTGGAATAAAGTGTTATGGCCTGAGAGTGTCTCCTATGCAGCAGACTGCCCACAGTCTTAATCTCTATCCCTTATTACTGGAATCCCAGAGCGATCTTTCCCTGATGCTAACCCCAGAGAAGAATTGATCCCAATACCTCATAGTTAGTGAGACTAAAAGTCACCCATTTCCCTGCCATTTAAATAAATACCCAGCCCCAACTGCTACAAACTGACTGACTCGATACCATTCCTAACAATAAAGTAGGGGGTGTTGCACCATAAACACAAGGCCCGGTCCAGCTTTTTGGGGTGAGATTTTTGAGGGGTGACTTCTGCCATGTTCATGATCTTGGATCAGCCAGAATCAGCCCCGGCATCAGTGGGAGGACTGAGGTACCAAACTGAATCAGTCATCACGGCGTGCTCTCGGGATGCTTCTGCTCCTGGCTGCAAGGTTCTTGGTTGTCCTTTGTAGAGGATGTGGTGCAGTGGGATGAGGACAACGCCTCGGCCTTCTCGCCTTCTGGCACTCCGTCAGGCCCGGCCTTACCCCCTAGGACCAAGCGGATGGTGGCACCGTCTGCATCGCCCTCCTCGAACTCGCCTTCTTTGGCTAGGCGGAATGTAATGTTCAACTTGTCCGGCTTGTCTGTGCAAAGTGGAGAAGTAGCAGCAAGAAGGTTTGAGGAAAATAATTTGTACCATACATTAGGGAAGTACAATAAAATCGGAATCATATCGGAATGGGCTGATAATTGCTTGTTTTAACTAAATTGCGTGTCTGCCACACTTAGCAAATGTGAGCTCGCACATGGGCTGTGTCTCGAGCCGTGTACTGCCGCACTTAATAGTACAATAGGTAAGGCACTCATCATACTTTTTTTTTAAATAGGAAATAGCTGGGAGGTTGTAGCTTAATGGCTCTCTACACACTAGGTAGTGCACATGGAGTGTTAAACGTTCCCTATTTGACTTGGTACAACACATAGGACAGAAAATGACCTTTTCTTAAAATGTTGTGCGCTACGCTTGACATACTCCGCCTTCGCTCGTTAGAAATTATTTTTGTGCCAAAATTCTGAGAGCACAGTGGAACTTTACCGAGCAAAATATCTTTGTCAACTGTCAAGTCAATTTATCAGCATCGGCTGATATAAGCCTGGAAAACATCGAATATCGCCATCGGCCAATAATTCCCATATTGTGAATCCCTACCATAAATGGCTTAAAATCAAATGTTTATGTTTGCGTACCAAAGCCTTGTTGGCTCTTTAACCCTACAAGTCTATATGTTATAACACAGAAAGAGAAAATGCTGCTTTTCTTCACTGATCATCCAACTTATACTGTCAATATTAGTGTGCTGCATAACTTGAATAATCAAATGTGACTCTGCACGGCAAAACCAGTCGCTTGTCGCAAATTTTCAAAATTGAGTTATTGTGTTTTCATGAAACGGCATAAATCAACCTTCAAAACGATACATATATCGAATGAATTAGACGACATATGACTGAGATATCAACATTCAAAGGAGTCGGGTTTCTCCTGTCACGCCAAGTGAGAAACGGAGAAATCTGCCTTTGAAGTTGACTATCGCCGTAGCACTCACAGACGCTTGGGGCGGTCGCGGCTACGTTTGCATTTACGGTAGCCTACGCTGCATTCACAGCCGCACGGATAGCCTACCTGCGTTAGGTTAACTGAACTCGGGAGACTCGCTAGTCAACAAGTGGATTTACCGTAAATATTGGAGTAGAGCGGTCAAAAGAGAAACTTTTAACATTCTGCTGGAATTGAATTCCTCACCTCAAGAAAGTCACGTTTTTAGGAAGGAAAGGGTAAGTTTTTCAGCGAAATTTATTCACAACAGTACAGTACAGACCTTCCACTGTTTCAAAACACTAAAAACAAAAAATCCAAAATTTTACCCCACGCAACATAAACGGTCGTTTTTCTCGAACACCTTCGTTGCGACAAGCGACTGGTTTTGTCGTGGAGGGTCACAAATGTTTGAATGTCCAGACATTCATCATGGTTCCACCCTGACTTCATCTCAAAAATGTCATGGGATCTTTTATGAGCTCATACAAAGGCTGGTGGCTATTTTAAATATATTTTACATATAGCCACCAGCCTCCACCATGACATATAATATTTTACAACCCAGCGTCCATCTCACCACCCTGGGGCACTGGGATTCGCACAGACCCCTGCTGGTAGTATCAACACCTCTAGCAGCAGCAACCCACTGTCCTAGCTTGTTTGCCAAGTATTGGTCGAGACCAATCAGATTTAGACTGATTCCCTAGTCTCAACTGCAGGTGGATAGTCTTCTGTCAAATGTATGTTGCCAACATACGGCATCCTGCTGAGAATGTGATTAGAAACCTCTATAACTAGGCAGACCAAGTTTATTACTGCAACTACACATTTTAAAAAGACTAAGCGTTACCCTTCCCGAGCTGCTTCTCTTTAGGCAGAAGGAGGACGTCCACGTTTCGGTGCTCCTGCAGAGCGGCAGTCAGGATAGCTCCTTCTTTGCTGAACAGGAAGACCAGTGGCACAACGATGTCCTCGGTGGACTCGCCGTCTCCCACCATCTGGAACAGCGGAGTCTCGGCACTGCTGCTGCCCTCGCGCTGGTCTGATGGAAGTGGAGGAAAAAGAATCATATCAAACTCTGAAAAGCATAGCAGGTAACTGAGTGGGAAGAACCCAAGGAGAACAAATTTAAAGATCACTGGATGTCTCAACTACTATATATGAGCTCACCTATGAAGATGACTCCAACAGCTCCCGCCTCCTGTAACCGTCGAGCTTTAGCAGCAAACATGCAGTCTCCTCTCAAAGCCAGGGCTATGTGACCCTGCAGCTCAAACGCATTCGCTATTTGTCCACATGCTGTATACGGGACACTCTTCACAATGCTACCCTTCACCTGGGAGACAGGGAAGGAGAGGGACTCAAGACCGTGGAGAGACAGAGGAAAAACAGTGATTCCTGTCACTTAATATGATTCCTTGAGTAAGCTATTTATTTTTCATCACTTACCTATAACATGAAAACAGCTGAAAATTCAGATATACATCATGAACATAATTTACAGTTCAGACACTTGTTCTTGTTTTGTAATTAATCATTTTTTAGACACAAAGAACCGTTCAATGGTCAAAGTTGAAGTAAACTTGTCATCTCAGCTATATACAAGTATATAAAGAGAATAAAATGACGTGGCTCCAGTTTTTACAGGGTACAAAGAACAAAAGACACATAGAAAATGCATATACAAATAGACTATAATGGTGACACAGCACTGGCGGTACATGAGCACTAACCCTGTACAGGTGACCTAAGATTGGGTGATTCAAATCCCGGCAGAAATACACTAGGACACTGAGCGAGACCCTTAATCCCAAATTGCTCCAAGGAGGGAATGTTTTCCTTTCTGAATAACAGTGTATGTTCAATGCCCTCAATGTAAATCGAATCATTGTGTCCCAGCACTTGTTCAGACACTTTGCCACACTGTGTTTAAACCCATGCCTAGATGAGCTTTGAGCCTGAAAGGTGAATCTCAATTGGTACTGCATTTTAGTCCGAGATTAAGCTTGTTCCAGAAACCAGCCCTTTCACTTTGTATCCAAACCCACTCAACATTTATAAGAAGATGGAAATGGAATCGCACAAATTGGGTTCAAATTTCACTTCTTTGTGTTAAGTAAGAACAGCAGCAAATGAGGTCTGTAACGTATTAATTGAACTCTAGCTGCTTTGTAATCAAGAAACAAACAACAATAGAGTGATTAAATAATAAGCACATATGACCAATCTTCATTTCTTAATATTGCTCACCCCGTGCTCCTGTTTGGTGAGGTCCATCCCAAATTTGGCCGGGCCAGCGGTCAGGACTGTCCTACCCAAAAACGGCGGTGAGATGAGCTGAACGATATGTGGCACCACCTCCTCCTCCTCTTCAGAGGTTGGACTGACCTCAGCTACCAGCTTCACTCTGTACACACCTTTCTGAGCATTCTTCTTGCACACATGAGAGAAGCCATGTTAAAGACATTCTGGCATTAAAATAGCACAAACATCTCTGATTTGAGGAAAGCTTCGCCATCACCCCTCCTTGTAATCATGCTTTAAACGGTATATGTACAATGATTGGTACATTTCAGGTTTTTAATGCTTTGCTATTCGATACAAGAAGAAGAAAATAGTTTTAAAACCTTGAAACTAATTTTAGAACTAAAATAATGTTTTCAGTGACGGAAAAATACCTCTGCCCCAGAGCCACTTCTTGCTGCTGCCATGTCAGTGATCGGGGTGAGAGAGATGCCCATGCTCTTCAGGAACTCCACTGGCTCCATTCCAGTGTCATGAAGAGGCAGCTCAATTCCCCTGTGAGTAAAGGAGGGTGTAGAGGCAGATCTTAATAACCAGCAGAATTAATGCCTGGCTTTACAGAGCTTTTGAGCCTGTTTACACGTATGCGGATATCTGAGGTGGTTACAACTCTGTACTGGATAGGGCTGGGTATCGTTGCTGATTTCCTGAATTGATTCGATTCCGATTCACAAGGTCATGATCCGATTCAATTCTCGATTCGATTTCGATTTATTTAGAGATTTCTTTGCATCAGTACTAGTTTTGCTTGGTTATAAAATAACTTGTTTTAAAACCGAAGTGTTGCCAAACATTGGCCTTTAGGCCAGACGGTGATTTGAGCGGAGCAGCTTCAGCCACGGCTCTATTTGGTTTCGGTTTCGCCGGTCTCACGTTTTTATAGCTGTCCTTGCGCGGTCGCGAGAAGTAGTGCATAGCCGCAGGAAAAGATGGATCCGTGAATTTTTGAATCGATATCGTATTTTTCGAACGAGAATCGATATTGATCGGCGAATCGATTTTTTGAACCCAGCCCTAGTACTGGATATACGCACATGTGTAAACAAAAATATACGCACACGTGTACACAGGCCCTAAGATACTCTAAACAGCAAAGCAATTTCACGTTTCAGTGCTTAAAATATTATGTTTTATTTTTGGGCACCTACAACATGCCTAACAAATTTTTTACCCTAATGATATGACTTTTTTTTTACATTCGGAATAAGAAATGCAAAGAACACTGACAAACTCCAGCAATAGCAAGATTTAAGGGAAAGCGCAGGCTTAAATTACAACACAGGTGCAACATATTAGGGCTAATGAAACTCAGAGGAGCACAGAGAAGATGAGACAAAGTAACATCTAATCGGTGAATCCGTGACAATAGGATCAACTATTAATAATTATCAATCCTATTAACTATCCTATAAATAGATTAAATGTTAATCGCAATTAGGGTAGGGCGACATATCGGATATACTCCATAGATCTCGGCATGTGGTATGCAGTAAATGACTACAACCTCTGGCAAAAACTGCGCAATCACTGCTCTTGGAGGATGTTCAGTCAGTCGTTATACTTTGTCAAAAACAAAAGAAAAAAAAAATCTCACTCGAGACACAAAACTATTTTCTCTAACAGCTGAATATTCTGGCTTTGTAAAACACATTTCAGAAAATGTAATGACGTTGTAATTACTATCACATTTTTTCAGATCAAGCAGAGGAAAAAAAAAAATGGAATCATCCTGAATCTGCATCTCTGAACCAAATACCTGCACAAGTCTATGTAACGCAAACTAGTCAGCAGTTAAAAGAGAGTGCCTGCAGACCTTAACAAGGCTGCTGAACCCGGCTAACTGACAGGAAACATGGTTCCAACGAAGGAGTTGTCAATTGAAACAATGGAAAGAATGATAAAACTCCTTCAAGAAGATCAAGCAACACTGAGTGTCACAAAGACGTTGGTTGTTCCAAGTCAGCTGTGTCTAAAATTTGACGCAAATACAAACTCGGTAACAAAATGGGAAAGTTGTAAAAGGGAAACATACAGGTAGACCAAGGAAGACATCCGGCCCGAAACAGAAGTAATATTCCACTGAGCACAGAAAATGCACAACAAAAGAAATGAAAGATAAATGTGCAGAAGCAGGAGTCATCATAAACCATCATTAGCACCTAGCCAGAAGAAAACTATGTTACAGTGAGGTAAAAAGAAGCCTGGATGAAAGTGGTATTCAATGATGAATCCCAAATCTGCGTGGCCGAGGAAATGACGCTAGAACGTTTGTTTGGCATCATCACAATGAAACATATAGGGCAGTTGGTGGCGTAACGGTAGGGTGTTCACCCCGTGATCAGAAGGTCGCAGGTTCGAATCCAGGGCCGGTAAAGTTACCACTGAGGTACTCATGAGCAAGGTACCCTCCCCAAGTGCTGCTTCCCAGGGCGCTTGTTAGCTGCCCACTGCTACTTCACGGATGGATTGAATGCAGAGGTCACATTTCGTTGTGGTGCACTGTGTGCTGTGCTGTGTTCACAATGACAAATAATCACTCACTTTCATATAGAGTCAACTGCCTGAAGAAAACAAGCTAATTTCCACCATCATTTAAGATATGGGGTTGCATGTCTGGTAAAGGACCAGGGCAGATGACGGTCATTAACTCTACAGTAAATACACAGATGTACACTGATCTTTTAGACCCTTTTCTCATCTCTCAATTGAAAGTAGGTTTGGCGATGGTCATTTTTGGGGAAAATAATGCATCTTGCCACCAAGCAAAGAGTGTTAAAACTTCTTCAGAAAAGGCATATCAACATGACGTGACCAGCAAACAGTCCGGATCTCAATCTAGTTGAAAATTTATAGTAGAAATGGGAATAAATGGTGCATGACAATGCTCCATCCTGCAAAGCTGATCTGTCAACTGCTAATGTTGGAACCTCTTTGATGAAGAATACTGTTCGTCATTAGTGAAGTCCATTTCTCAAAGAATTCAAGCCAGAGGAGGATCAACAACATATTTATTGTTATTTTTAGGTGCTTGATTCCATCATTTTTTTCCTCAACACTGAGTGATTCCATAACTTCTACTTTATCTGAAAAAATGTGATATTAATTACAATGTCATTACATTTTTTGAGATCTGTTCAGCTGGTAGATAAAATACTTTTGTGATTTGGGTTTTTTAGTAAAGTAAAACAACTGACTGAACATCCTCCAAGAGTAGTGACTGCATAATTTTTGCCAGGGGTTCATATATAGTGAGCATCGAGAACAGGTCTTCGCGTTAACGTGAAACAAACAGCATTAGAGGTGTGGAACCTTCACTGGTCTCATGATTCAATTCGATTACGATTATTAGGTCAACGTTTTGATTCGGTACGATATCTTGAAGCAAGCAATCAATTTTTCTACATTACTTCACATTGCACACAGACTGTGCAGCCACAGTTGCTACGGGAATGTTCTTTTTTATTTAAATTTTTAAGCCATAGCCAGAAAATCACCAAGCAATGTCATGATATAATTCAGGGGTTTTTAACTGCTTCTGTCCCAGGCACTACTACTCAGACTAAGCAGTGTGACTGTGGGATAGAATAATAAATTTATTTTGTGTTACTTTTTAGATATTTCCAGTAAACTTATTATTCATAAAGATACCCAAATCATCTGGAAATGTGTTGAAAATGAAAAAGGAATCATTTTTTAAAAATGATTTTAGTAGTAAAAGTGGATTGCATGTCACGGACCACCTGCAATGCCACCGCAGACCACTAGGGGGCCGCCAGTTAAAAAACCCCGATATAATTGATTAGGTCTGCCATTGCATCCATGCAGAATTGTCCACGTCTGCATTGCGATGCATCGATTAATTTCAACGCCCCTAGACAGCGTGTACTTCACTTTCTTGTTTCACTTCACTGCCCTCTCACAGCAGACAGATCACTCCTCTAGTGTATGTGCGTTTTGTAGAAGTAGTGGAGGAAAGTGAGCATGCAGAGAGAGACGTGAATATCCGCGCAATTTCAGAAACATTCATTGGAGATGGAAGCGGACAACTCTTCCCAATGCAAAAACGCCCATGACTCTCACATGGAACACCTTCACTCCCAAAAACATTACAGTTCATTCAAATATTCCCTTTTATTACATATAAAACTCGGCTATTTTTTAGCCGATAAATAACCACCAATAAATTGCATTTGTGATTTGGAAGAAATTTAAGGTGTATCGCAACATAGCTTAAAAATATTGCGATTTTGTTCAGCCCTAATTGTAATAATAGTAAGTTATACATCTTAAATAATAGTAAATAAAAATAACATTATTTTACATAGTACACCCTTAAAAAAATTACGAACTGGTCTTCATCTTCTTGGTGACAGTAGTTCAGAATACCGTCATCTGACAAATTTAGAATACTATCATCTGATTTGCTGTATGTCAGGGTGTTTATTTCATTCATTTCATTCAGTTTTCAAGTTTAAGTTTAGCTTTGTGTGAGAATGAAGAGTGACATACCTGAGAGGAGAAGCATAGGGTGCCCTCCCCACCCCTGTGAGGTATTTGTAGCCGTCCCTGATGCTTTTGGCAAATGAGGGGTTGTTGGGGAAAAGGGTCTGGGTGCTGGGGCAGGAGTACGTAAACAAATCCTCCTCGTGAACAGGGTTAGACTCCTGAAAATACCACAATTACCTTGCTGTTATATATTTAGCCACTTATTTAGTCAGCGTCAGTGCATCTCGCGGTCAGAGCTGTTCCACTCACAGTGGTGTTGTTTTCACATGTAGGTTGTGTAGTGGAAAGAGAGACCGGGAGAAGGTGGGCCTCAGTAGTGAAGATGTAGTCGTCTATATCGAAAGGTAACTGACGCTTCTCTGAGAAGAGCAGATAGAGGTACTTAAACATCTCGGCCAGGAAGAAGGAGTCCATCCTGAAACATAAAACAGTCCAAAAATTCTCCAAAACTGGCAAGAATCTCAGATGAGAGCAAAAGTGAAAATATTTATGTTTCACTATCCTTGATTACGTTTAGAAATTCTTGATTGTTTTTTATTGATATCCATTTATTATTATTAGAGACTGCTGAGTAGAAATCTGTGCTTTTGACACTGAAGAAATTAAGAAAATATTCAATAGTAAAAGTTACTTTTCACATTTTATCCGACCAGCACCGTCACCTAAATGATCAGTCATCTAAAATACAAACAAGGCTTAAGAATTAAGAGTGACTATTAGCAAGCTGCCTGTTCTATTCTGAGACGATCGAAACAAGTTCTAACTTCCCAGTTCATTTGGTGATTTGGAGGCGGCAGTTACAAAAAAGCAAAAAAACAAAAAGAAAGGATAAGAACACGCTAAAATCTTAATGATACCCATCCCTACTGCTGGCTGTGTCACTCAGGAGTGTGTTTGCTCCTCACCTGTCCTCATGTGTTCCTGTCCTCACGTCCTGTACTGCAGCAAAGCCACATGGGACACGTGCATAGGCGTTCAGCTTCTCCACTATGGTCTGGCCGACCTTCAGGTAGTACGGATCGCCTGTAGCCTGAGAACAAGAGGAGACAAGTGATATAAAGAATTTAACATAAGTGACACATGTATTAAAACTATATTTGTGACCCTCCACGGCAAAACCAGTCGCTTGTCGCAACGGAGGTTTCCGAGAAAAATGACCGTTTATGTTGCGTGGGGTAACATCTGGATTTTTTGTTTTTAGTGTTTTGAAACAGTGGAAGGTCTATACTGTACTGTTGTCAATAAATTTTGCGGAGAAACTTACCCTTTCCGTCCTAAAAACGTGACTTTCTTGAGGTGAGGAATTCAATTCCAGCAGAATGTTAAAAGTTTCTGTTTTGACCGCTCTACTTCAATATTTACGGTAAATCCACTGGTTGACTAGCGTGAAGATATTTCTCCGGAATCCATCTCCGTCTCCCGAGTTCAGTTAACCTAACGCAGGTAGGCTATCCGTGTGGCTGTGAATGCAGCGTAGGCTAACCGTAAATACAAACGTAGCCGTGACCGCACCAAGCGTCTGTGAGTGCTACGGCGATAGTCAACTTCAAAGGCAGATTTCTCCGTTTCTCACTTGGCGTGACAGAAGAAACCCGACTCCTTTGAATGTTGATATCTCAGTCATATGTCGTCCGATTCATTCGATATAGGTATCGTTTTGAAGTGTGTTTTATGATTTATGTTTTCGTGAAAACATAATAACTCAATTTTGAAAACCTGCGACAAGCGACCGGTTTTGCCGTGGAGGGTCACATTTAAGAAGAAAGCCTTGTCTCTGCATACCTTATAAAGAAAGTAAGTGCTCTCAGCAAACTCTGGTCGTAGAGGGTGTTGGCCCCAGTGAACTCGGAACTCAGTGGTGAAAGCCTAGTAGACAAAAACATGTAGTGGTAAGGCTCTGTGTGATCATTACAGTCACTCATTAGTACAATTCATTCATTCTTTGCCTTCATTTCACACATTTATTAAGATGACGTGCTTTTGCAATAACACTTGAAAATTAAAGCGAACAAATGAACAAACTGAATTCTACTAGACCCCCAAAACTGACGATCTCTGCTAGCAAATCAGAGTTATCTTCAATACCATGTCTACTGTACAGATAGTAGGTTCATAAGAGTTGCAATGCCATAAACACACAAATATTATGCTGATTAAGTTGTGTAGTCCTGCACTCTACCTCAGGCAGGAACTTGTGTTGCTTGGTGACTTGATAGAGCATCTCATGGGTCTCTATGGCAGGCTTCAGATCTCCCTTCAGCACCTGAGAGTATATCAAATAAGCAGCGCATTAGAGGCACTTAAAAAAACAACAACCAAAAGTAAGTGACAAAAAGTCACGCCTGGCCTTAAAGTTGGTCATCAACATGCCAAAAATAGCTTTAGTTAATTCCTGCATAATCAGTCTCAAAATAAGGGGCAGTGGTTCAATGAAGACCTGCGCGCCACAGTCAAAAATATTTTTGCAAAAAAAAAAAAAATCTATACTGATTGATCTCATCGATTGATCTCATTGATTGATGTCTTATTCTTGTTCATATATGTTACTAATTCACATGGAGTAAATAAAGAAGCACGTTTTATTATCAATGAAAATAAAAACTATAAGCAAAGAAATCTTAAACAATTTTAAATAAAATATTAATCAACATGTTCCTTTGGATAGTATCAGCAGCATATGTTACATCAGGGTTTTGTTCATTCTGCTTTTTGATATTCAAACGCCTTCTTTTTTTGATATTATCTTGACGTCAGTGGTTAACACGTTCATTTTAGGATTCACTCCTGTCATGCCAAGATGGAGGCTTTGCTAAAAGATCTGAGACTCGACCGTCATGGTTGCACATAAATTTGACTACATATTACACCACCTTAACTCAGAATGGTATTTAAATGGCGATGGAATTGCTCAGGCAGCATATTTTCCTGAGGATTACACAGTAGACGGTGGCAGTGGTGAGCAGCTGTGCTTTTGTCTTTACGCATCCATCGTTCCTCTCTCCCATGCTCACCATGTGAAGGTAACTTCAAAACTGTGAAATGCAAGATTGGTTGGGTGCCGTTCCAAGGTTACACCTACTTGCGTGATAGGATGCTTACACTGGCTAAGTTTATCATTTAAGCCGTAAGTGCATCAGCATCACCAAATAAATCATTTTCTCAAAAATTACTGAAGTTGTTTTCATCACACAGCACTAGCTTTATCCACCTCCAACACCACCAACATAAAGCTTCTGAACATGGTCTTTCCCCCGCAAGTTGCTACTGTTCCTGCGATTACTGAATATAAAGAGTGTCTGCTAAACGCCATTTAAACAATGAACATTACTGCAAGTTTTGCTAAATAAATACATCACTTAAGAGTTCCAGCAACAACGAAAATAAAAATGAAAAATGGCAACCTGGAGTCCAGGAAAGAAGGCCAACAGAGAGTCCATCCAGCTGCGTACACTCACTGTGGGGTTGTGCATGTGCACGTTTAGCAGCAAAGGAGGCTGGCTAATATACTTCATAATGGCACTGTAGTGCTGCAATACACACACGTCACGATCATCATTATCATCATCATCGTTGTAAATAATTCAGCATGCCGATATTAATATGATGACCAAAAAAACCAGATACTTACAGTATTGAACCTCTCGAGGTACACATTGTCTCCCAGCAGAATATAGGCCTTCATCAGATACTCATAGTAGGAGTCGATCCCAGCACCTACACCACTGTCTAAGGAGACAAGAGAGCACATGCATGACTTGAGGGCCAGTTTTGGTGTCATAGCATAAGTGAAATTCTTTTTGGACTGTAAATATGCAGGTGTACCTCGGCGGACCCAGTCTCCATTATGGATGTTGATGACTGTGCCCACAAGGTCACTTCCCCTCTGCCTTTTCTCCCAGAGGACATCCAGAGCCTTCCGTGCAAGTTCCTGTGAAACACAGAAAAGATAAGACGGGCATCTAGTAACTGTACTAACAAAGGACAAATGACCGCTACATTACACTTTCTTTTGCGTGATAGAATTTAAGTGACAAAAATCCGGGTTTCTTAAATATGTCAATATGTCAATATTTTAATGTCATGCAAATATTTTGAATTTATCATCCTCATTACAGAATTTACCATCCGTATTAGTTTATACTGACCGTCTATGTTACAAATTCACATGGCCTAAAAAAGAATGCGTACTATACATTATACAAATACTTATCATCATCACTCCATATCATCTACATGCACAAAATCCTTACAAACGTTAATCCTCTCAAAAAATTTTACTGATTAATTTGGATAGCATCTTATCAGGTGATTATACTGGCAGCATTTTTGATATTATCTCAACATCAGCGTTTAACATATTTACCTCCAGATTTAATCATATGTCACAAGTTGGAGGCTTGGCTAAAAGATGTTAATGGCTAATTCTGAGCCATATATAAGATTGACCACAACACATAAACAGCATGCTTTATTCTTATGACAGGACACATTCACTGTCTGTTTTAATATTTTACCAAACATCAACCTATAAGTGCATCACTGTAATTGATCAAGATTGTTTAATCGTCCAGCACTATTGTGGACTCTTTAGGATGACATTTAGAAGTTCAGCACCTCAAACACAGTGTCCCCCGACAGTCTGCTTAGTGCTGCAAACTCCAGAATCATGGTCCCAGCACAAGCTGTGCAGGTGTCCGTCTCGGTGCCTGTGCGTGAGAGAGGGTTCTGGACACCGTAGCGCAAGTTCACCTGGAAAGAATTTGAGACGGCAGTTAATTAAGAAACAATATGCTAGTCAAATTTTGTCGGTGTCTCAGTATAAGCAATTCCAAAACCGTTTAAGAATTAAATAGCCTGAAAATGAAATAAAAATTGAATTACTCTTGGGTAAGGAAGGCCACTGGTGGTGTTAAAGGCAGGCAGCAGGCGGTAGCCCAGGTCTTTGGCCATGTGTAGCAGCTCGTCTCTGTACCACTGCATCCTCTCCCCTCGCTGCTTTAGCAGATCAGCCATCACATGCGCTCCTAACAGGCCGCTAAGGAAACATTTAAAATAGATTTTATGCAAAATATGCTTAATTACTAATCAGTATGGGACACATTGTATAACGTGCTCTATAAATTTTAAATATTCAAAATACGGTGAAAATTTGACTGTACCCCAGCACACGGATGTTGGTCTCGAAAACAGACACCACCACGTCATTGTCCAGCCTAACATCTCTAAGCGTCTTTTTCACAGCCTCCTCAAACTCATCAAACCTGTTCAAAAGCTGGAGACACAGAGTAAAAAGCTCACAGTAAACAACTGAGACATGTGTTGTTCTCATATCAGAATATGAGAAACCATGATTGATAAATTCATTGACATTTTCTGGCTTAATCAGATTGTATAGACATACAGCTTACCACTAGTGTGTCCAAGGTGTCAATCAGCGTCAGAGAGAACCTGAAAGGGATTAATGAATGGAATTCAAATCAGCTCTGTTCGACACCTAACAAACATAGATCGTACATATTTAAGCACTTTATGATGCTTGCAAGGAGGCCTTAAGAAAGGTACTCCAAAGTACTATCATACAAATAAAATGGTTCTATCAAATATAGAGAGAGACACAAAGGTGGCTCCTTTGGGGCAGTTGGTAGCATAACAGTTATGGTGTTCATTCTGTATGTTAGGTCCAAAAAGACAGAACATGATAGCCCAGCAATTTTTTGCACAGACATTACACTATATTAATTACAAAAATGTCATAAAAAGTGCAACATATAAACAACTGTTCAAACGACAACACTGTCAAAAACCAATGACAGAGCAAGTCAGTGTGGTTTATCAATACTGGTTCTTTTCAACTGTACTTTTCAGTAAGAGTTTCATGCAATGTATTTACTGCAGATTTCTCATGCAGAAAAAAAGTGTGACTCCAGTGAGACTCACTTTCCCAGAGAGTCATCAATGTCTCCACGATTTGGCTCCAGCCCACGAACTCTCCCTCGGCAGCTCAAGGGCATCAACTCATCAGCTGGATATGCATATTTCTACACAGAGAGAAGAAGGACAAGGACGATGTGTCTGTCATATGAAAAGTCACATGGGAGAAGTTAAGTTTGTATCAGCTGAAACTGAATCACAACGTGAACTTCTCTCGTTAACTTACCATGTAACTGCCGTATGCGTGATCAAACATCTCCAGAACTTGTTCCCTAAAACAAACAATGACGTGTCTCTAGTCAGTGAGCTCACAAGCTTGAGAACAAATTGAGAGACAGCACTGGAACACTGGGGGGAGTGTGTTATTAAATTCTGCCTTGAAAAACAGATCAATTGCGTCATGGAAATGAATGGCTCTCTTCTAAAAACACACATCATCTCAAGTCTAAATCTTTCATCAGCTAGAAAACTATAAACAGCTTGCTTTCCTATTAAACGTTTTGTGCAACCCATGACAAAATGCAAAACACTATCCAAATGCATCTGTTTATCAGGGCTGTGCATTTCCTTAGCACTGTTTTTAGCAAAAGATCAGTGCAGATGACCAAGCAATGCTACTGCAAGGTAGCAATTTTGTTCTTTTCTTCCTCTTTTCACAGTGTGTAATTAAACCTACAAACAGAAGTGATTATTAGGCCAGCACTCAGCCCAATCCCTGAGTTAGAACGTGAGAACTGGCGTGTCTGAAGTCAATAATGACTGATTGTGCATTCAGAAACACAACACGGATGTTATCTACATTATTAACCATAATGTGATGTTTGTGAAGACCAAACAGCCGTCATGCCGAACCAGATCTTGCAAATTTATCTTTTTTACATGCTGTTAATGATTAGAAAGAAAAAAAGGATACTCTATAAATAAGCAACGTAGCTAAGCAAACTAACCTAGAATTTTAGGTGTATGAGCAAGTTCAACATGTTTCTCCCTGTTTTGGAAAACAGACAATGGCAAGTCAACACCTATTCTACTATCATTTATGCACAAAATTCCTAATCATATGGTTCTTAGACGGTAGGATGAAGTCATGTCTGTCTAACAGTGGAGCCCTAACCCATATGTGGATTTGCCAGCGGCTCTGACCAGTCTGACCAGCTTTGTGCAACAGTAAAAAGAAGTTAAAAGTCTTACTAAACAAAACTCACCTGATTTTTGACTTTTCTTCAGCAGACATAGTTTGACCATCTTGGCCAATAACGCCACACAAAAGGCCACTAAAGAAAACAGCTGCCAGCATTATGTCAAAGCCCCTAAATCTGTGCCCCTCTTACCCCTCCAAACACCACCAAACCTTTAGCCCAACACCCAACCGAGCTGACCCATAAACCTTTAACCAAACTCACATCATCCTTAAACCTTTAACTCAACACAAAACTAAGCTTACCCTTAAACCTTTACCCAACACAGCTCAGTTCACCATTAAACCTTTACCCCAACACAACTACACACAACTTAACGCTCTCAGCATCTCAACGTTTGTCTGTGACAAGGACCAGCCTTTATATTCGCTAACTAAACTAATAATAATTCTTGCAGTACAATGTTAATATAGGCTTTAACCATCTAAGGCATTTAAATTCAGTCTACTGACTAGCAAAGATAATACAGCTAACATTAGCTACCTGTCGGGCACAACAATATAAACCTGAGCTAATGTCACCAACAACACAACTTTGTTTGGTTAACAGTTAGCTGCTAAAGAGACGCAATATTCCAAGTGCAAAGCTGACTAAAGCACACCGGCGAGACAACCGGCGGATCGTGAGCTGAGGCTAACGGCAGGGCAATGATAGCACGCTAACCCAGCTAGCTAGCAAGAAGTTCGGCTTTTGAGGAAGCGGACTGTCCTGTTCGAAAAGACCGGATACACCGTTAGATTCCGATGGCACACAATCGACTTCAGCCAGTTCGAGAAAGACGCCATTTCACCTGTATTTAACCGTGCATCTTTAACGTAGCGTAAACTTTGAAGTCGGCTAATGCTAACTTCAGACTCGGCTGCGGTAACAAATATTCTCAAGTTTCCATTGGACTCTGGCGTGACGTCATCGTTAAAGGGCCACTCCAGCCTGATGAACAACCAGGTCTTCTATGTCGTCCTATGGAACGTTGCTTAATTAAAATTATTATACTATTCGATACATTATTAAATTAAATACTAAAAACGTATATCATCACAGTATAAATATAAATTTACAGAATATATATTGTGGTATTTATCACTCCGTTGCGTCAAAGTCCAAGGCCATTTGTTTTATTTGTAACATTTGTTACATTTTATAGCAAAAATATTTTGGGACATATTGTCTGGGTTTTTTTTTTTAATTTAAATTATTTGATTTATAATGGCATCACTTCTAAGACACAAGCAGTCCAAAAAGAAAAAAAACCCCATAAAATCACGTTTCATAAGTATTACATAGTTAATAAAATACCTCCGTTATATTATAATAATTAACAGATTAATTAACATATTTGACAGTGAAACAAGACCGACCAATCAGATGATCTAGTCCGTCTTAGACGTTTACAGGGTCAGCGAAGGCAGCTAAATGGAGTTCAATTTCTACTGCGTAGTGCCCTCCATAAAGCGTTGACGTACGTTGACACCCTCCAAAGTGCACTACGTAGCAAATAGGGATCCATATCACATTTAAGGGAAGCTACGCAGTGCGGTTCCGCTCTAGCTTGCGTAGAGGGCAATACGTAGGGAATAAGCGCAAAATTGATTACACCCTGGATCACATGAATCTCCTTGCCCGCGTTCCTCTTCACACTGCGACGGTTCTCTCAAAGCAAATTCTGTTTAATCACTGGTGCTCTCCGAGATTTGTTTAGTCTCTTTAGGTAGTCGACCTAGAACTTCAACTTACCAGGACCCCAGTGGGCAGAAAACCCCAAATGTACGCCACAGTTAGTTCCGACTTGTCAAAAAAAAATGCTCGATGGTTAGAAATAAGATAGATCCTTTAATGGAAGCTCAATTTTAGTGTGCTGCAGGAAAGCCCCTCTTCTCGTCTCCGTCAGATCCTAAAACAGTCATGCAGGTAAGTGTTTAATAACCTCTGCTCTTATTCACCTCTCCATTCAATACTGTGACTACACAATTGACTTTATAAAGTCCACCTCCAATATTTACCTCGCGTACGGCACAGGAGTGTATTGTACTATTCCAGTTGTATAAAATTGCTCAGTTGTATAAAATTGCTTAGTTGTTAGCGTTATTGAGTAAGAATTCATACTCAAAACATGGATAGCCTGTATGACCTGACAGCTTGTCATAAGATCCCTACTGAAGTTGAATAAGGTCGAACTACTTAAAGTGCACGAAGCTTTTAAAAAGTAAATACCAGATAACTTAACTTCACAATAGCAGCAAACAGTAGTTCAGATAAGTTTAGACATATTGACTTAGAAAACGTTGCTTTGCTTAAGCAGTCATGCCTACTTCAAGCAGTATTATATGTTTTAATATTAAATGCTTAATGACCCTTCTCACAGTCCGAGTTAAATCTGTAATTTACCTTAAACTTCATTAAATGTCAAGATTGACATTTAGGTGTTTTCCCTTTCTGGTTGTGGTTATTCCCTTTCTGGTGGTTATTACAATATTCCTCTCTTCCTCTTTCTTGCCCTCTCCCTCCCTTTTCAGATGCATTTTGTAGAATCCAACAATGTCACATTATTGTTTGACTTTTGGAATGTCAATGGACCTGGAGGTACAACCTTTTCTGCATTATTCGTTCATATATTTTCACATATTATTCCAGTTTGTGTGCCAGACATTTACTGATTTTCATTCATATTGCTACCTGCATATTGGATTTGTTACTTTTGTGACATTAATATGGAGTCTTTCAGTATCACAATTCAGACGCGAAAGTTATCAAAGATGTCTACTTGTAAGCAGCAGTTAGACAACACGGTGTGAAATGGTAGCTGAAACCACTAACTACAAAAGAATTGCATGACAAGGGTGTTGCATTTTCCTTATGTGACCTCACATTGTCACTTCTGAGCAAGGTGTTATACTGCTTAGCTTGTCACAAAGGATTTGCATGGAAAAATACTCAACCAACTACTAAAACACAGGGCGGGGGATAAACCTGAGAGCCTCATTCTGGTTTTTCTATTTAAAAAAGGAAAACCTGGGGGTTGCTTGATGTGTTTAGTAGGAAACTAGATCAACCAGCATTGAGTATATAAATGCGTAACCAAAGGAGAATCTTGATCACAGGGCTGGGCCAGTAATGTATGAAGTCAACATCCCACTGACTTGATCACTTGATGTGTGTGATCAATCTCCCTTAAAGAAAATACTACATCACGTTGAGTTACGTGCCTCCACCCTGTCAAACAAAAAAGCAGATAAAACTATCGGCCATTAATCGAGATAGAAGTTGGAAATAATAGAGATTGATTTGAAGTCATATCACGCAGCAGTAACAAAAATCTTAGAACACTGCAAGCTCCTCAATAGCTCTTTGAAGCTCTAACCACAGAAACTGGGTTAAGGTGCTAGATCTGGGTTTTCCTGTAGTAGACCCTCTTTTGTAGCAACTTAAAACATTGCACCAATTCACTCACTCGTAATGAGTGATTTTATTTTTATTTTTGGTGGAAAAACGTTAAAAATGTTTTTCTATTTGGAAACATATAATCAATCTAGAACAATGGGAATGCTTTTGTAGGGTGGGCACTTACAAAAAATCAGACTGAAATATAAAATAAAATAAAAACATAAATGCCCTGCGGTGTGTTGGTGCCTGCCCAGGGTTGGTCCCCACCTTGCACCTGTAGTTCCCGGGATAGGTTCCAGTCCCCGCAACCCTAATAGGGATTAAGCGGTTCGGATAATGAATGAATGAATGAATGAATAAAAACTTAAAATACGTTATAATAGAAACACAAAATATAACTTTTCACTTAACGGAACCACACTTTCTTAAACTTCTCTTCATCATTTTGTAGTAAATTGTAGCATACGTTGTTTGATGTAATTGACATGCCACGATTAGCGATCACTATCACAATGTTGTAACAATATATTATGCAGCTCTAATCTGCTTCCCTTTTCCTTTAAGGAATGGCTCTTTCCGTCATAGTAGTTTTGCTCCTCACTGTGGTCTACGAGCTCCTCAAGGTCTGGAAAATCACTCTGGAAAAACGGTCCGGGCCTCTTTCGGACTCTCCTGCCCTTGTTCTCTCCCCAGCATTGAATCGCCCAGACAGCAGTTCCTCATTCGCTAACTTCCCCTCAGACAGCTCTCTGTTCCCCACTGGGAATACAGTTTCTGTCTTTACTCCTGCTGTAAACAGGTACGTCATTCTACTTCCATCAGTCATAATGCTCTTCAGCTTGTTTTGTCACATGGGGACTCTTTCAACTAATAGGAGACTCTGTGTTTGTTTCTCCTCTCCTTAGGTGGCTCCTGCATTGCTTGAAAACAGGCATTCACATCGTGCAGGTGACACTAGGCTACATGCTAATGCTCTGTGTCATGTCCTACAACATCTGGATTTTCCTTGGCGTGATTTTCGGCTCCGTTTTAGGTTTTTTCCTGGCTTTCCCTCTCATAGGACATGTGAAATGACAGATTTTGGACTAAGGAAATAGATAATGACTTTTCAAAGATGAATGTAAGAAAAATCGGATTTCAGTGAAGGTCAGTTAGTACTTTACCTCAGTGCCAGAGTGGGTATGGTCATGTTTTTAATTCTTAATCTGTAAAGTCTAGAAAATAGGGGATCATGAGGGTGTCATTAGAAAAATATTTGTTGTTTTATATATATATATATATATATATATATATATATATATATATAATAGGTCCTAATGCCAAATGGAGTGATTGCAGTAGCTACTTTCAAACGTACCAGTCTTCTAGTCAGCTTTTGTTATTTTAGCTTTTAATGGTTCCATCTTGGATTCCATTTAATAAAATTCTGTTAACCAATAGACAGCATCAGGAATGTTCCACACCATTTTGAGTGATTGGTCTTTTAGACAAAACAAAGCATGATCTAAATTCCAGCAGACTCACTAGAAACTCTTGTTTGTGTGTTTTAAACAATGAAGTTAGTGTGTTTGTCCCAGGAGCAATATAGAACTCAATACATTTTAAAGATTTGATTTTACTTAAACCAATCCATACAAAATTGGCCCGGCCATTACAAGTGAAAGTGGCAAAAAGAACAGAGCCGATGTGCCACCTCTGTCGTTAAACTCCGTCTTACAGCAGTGTTTAGAGGTTAGCTGTTAACTTACCATACTTTATGTACCTTGCAATTTCATGCAACATGACCAAATGCGTGTGTAATATCAGGCACTGCATGGGTGCACTTATCTTGAGAGGCTTGACGTGGTGTTACCCTGATCCTATGCCCAGTTTACAGCCTCAGTTATTCAGCTGACTCAACAGTCTCTTGACTTTTTGCTGAAGTGTGTTTAAACACTATGCTGAAGAACACCTACTGTTCATGTGAAAGGTCAAAAGTATGTCTGGCCCCAGCAGGACTGTGTTATAAGGAAACAGTGAGGACGCATAGCATGCTTAATCTGTGGAAGGGGGTCGGTACATTCTGGAATAGCCATCTAAAACTGTTTCGGGGGGGGGGCTAGATCTGCAAGTGTGTGTGTGTGGGGGGACACATACTGATTTAACTGTGATTGTCTTTGTTTCTACATTGAGAAATGACGGGGGAGAAACATTCTGAAAAAAGATGCCTTAACTTTTATGTATATGTGTAGATACAAACCCTTGTCTTTTACCTTTTTCGGAAGGGCCTAGGGTAAATATCTGAAAAGAGACATTAACTACACATGTTTGTGTGTGAGACATACCCACTTAAAAACGTAGGTGTATGTTCAGATTTGAATCAAAGAGCTTTTGGCTCAAGTCTAATTTAATACTGATACGCTTATAATTTGACTGTAATTGATCGCTTTTACATCTGATATTTTAATAAAATGGTTGATTTAACACGTTTGCATTTACTCTCACTCTCAGAACTCTAATTCTGTTCCTCTTAATGGAATGTGAAATACTGTACAGGGGAAAGCAGTGAGGGTTTGGCTGCCGGCCCTGAGACATCAACGCTGATTCATGCAGTCGGTAAAATTAGAAAGCCTCATTCTAATTCAGCCTTGCCTTTTGCATTTACGTAGTCCTCTGAGCCAGTTACTACGTTTCATCCCTGCCTGTAAAAAAATAAACTGTTTTCCCAGATATCTCTAGGGCCAATGCCCACCTTGCTTAAAGTCAGGCCCTACCACTGCCGTAAAATTGCAGGCTGCAACATAAGGGTTTGCTGAAGATAAAAGAGGTGGAAAATCATTTTAATAAAATGTGTGGTATTTATTAATTCATCACTGCCTTAACAAAGCACGAAACAATGGGGGAGGACGCAAATGCACTACATATATGCAATAAATAAACATAGAGGGAAGGATTCGCTTTCTCCAGTACTAAATATACTTTTAAATTTGAAACCAGAAGCACATTTTGAATCACTGAAAGATAAAACGAAGTGAGAAAAACGCTAAAGAACATTGGCAAGTGCAGAGCGTTCTAAAATTCCAATAACCGCAATGGGAGAACTAACGACATAAAATGAAAAACAAACAATAACAGTAGTAACTTGACGGCCAACTGGAGGCCAAAAAAAAAAAAAAGGAAACGAGACCCTGGCTAATAGTTGAACAATCAGATATCGGTAGGCCGCACGCAATCCGTAAGCATACTGCATCAGCGCCAGCTGTTTTAAAACTCCGACTACCCCAAAAAGGCTGAGAGGAGAGCAATGTAATAAGATGATGGGGAATTGTTTTTGGTTGTGTTGCTCTTTTAAACCAACTCCTACTCAGTCTCAGTTCTAGTCCTAAATTCATGCATAAGGAATGATGGGATTAAAAAGGAGGAGGCAAAAGATTCAAAAGTTGTGCTCAAGGGACATTAAAAGAGCTAGTAACGAAATAAATATAAAAACATTTTATTTTCTTTATTTCCTTTTAAAAATATTGATAATATTGTTGAATATGGTCATATTCCATTGTCAAAAACAAGCTAATTAAAAGAGTATGCAGATACGAGCGTATAAAAAAGTCTATAACGCTCCGATAAACACAAGTCACAAGCTATGCTGAAAGGAACTTTGGTTTTTATCATTGAATAAATATTCGTGCAATATCTGTATTATTAAGTACAGACTACTGTACAACTTTAAGACAATTTTGGACTGAGATTTGGGGAAGTGGCTACAAAGAAGCATTTAAGGCAAATTATCAGATATAGAACATAAAGAGTATTACAAACAAAATTTTGCAAAAAATAAAAAATAAAGGACTGAAGCAAATGGAGTTAAGCAGTGGGCTGCTAGTCTCAAAATGAACAAAAGACAAAAAGCTCTGCTTTCCAATCTTCCATTTGAAATAAAGGTGTTCTTGTTTTTGTGTTTTATTTGGTCTCAAACCAAATATCGACACTTACGTCCCGACTCCGGGTCTCCTGTCGCTTCCCATTTTGCTCCTCCCGGCTCGACCACTGCTAGACGGTCACCTTCCAGCCTGCCACCACTCACCTGCTCAGTCCGCCTCTTTCTCCTCCCTCCCATCACGAGGTTCCTCCTCCCTGTTCTCATTGGTCGGAGACTGGAACCCGCTTGTCGCCAGGTGTCGTGGCTTGAGGCCGCCAGGAGGCCTGGACCAGCCTGACGCCAGAATCCACGCTGCATTCCACCAGACGTCAGACATTTCGGGATTTGCCATCTCCAGCTGCTGGATAGCGCCTTTATGGCTGGTCTTTGAGACCACTACAGTTTCTTTTAACGGTGGTGATGGCCTTCCGATCTCTCCCCGCCCAACGCACCATCCCCATTTGTCAGCACCGATCTCGCCTCCGCCACCGACCACCATCTCCAGCACACGGGGTTGATGAGCCCACGTATCTCCTGGACACTATCTGGGGAACTCTGGCCCTGCCCACTGAGCGGTTGCTGGCGGAGGCTTTGGTGGGGAGTTTCTTCCTCCTGGTGGTCTCTCAGCCAGACTCTCGCCTTCCTGGGGATCTCTCCACCCTCGGTACCCCCAGACACGAGCCGAGGCATTGGGCCAACGCCCAGCTGGATCATGAGACGATTGCCTGGCGCTTCTCGATGCTACTCACAGAAGAGGATCAAGGTTTCCTCCTCCTCCTACCCTCCTCCTCCATAATGGCTGGCCCAGTCGATGGGGTTTTCTCCCAGCAGGTGGAGGTTGGGGTCACTGTTGGTCAGCACAATGCTGTCTCTGTACAAGTTGTGCTTCCTCTGGACGGCTGCCTCCTTCACCGGGGCCAGTATTCAGAAGATATAAAAATGACCATTGAGGACAGAAACGGTAACTTAATATCAGCAACACTTTTGATGGGGTGGAAAAGTTTTAAAAAAAATCAAAAAAGGCTGCATCTGGCCACAAAAAAATCTATTTGAGAGGCTAATGATGCTAACGAAAGCTTATAGAAATATTGTGCCAATATTTTTTTCGCTGTGCTTCAGTTATAGTGTAAAGGTAAGGGAGTTCGCCTCATGGATCGAAGGTCGCAGGTTCGAATCCCGAACGCTAAAGGTACCACTGAGTTACTCGTGAGCAAGGTACCGTCCCCAAGCACTGCTCCCCCAGGAGCTGCCCTCAGCTGCCGCCCACTGCTCCTTCACGGATGGGTCAAACACAGAGGTCAGCATTTGATTGCTAAAAGGTGGTGTGTCTACAATGACAAATAATCACCACTTATACACAGTACAATCCTAACTACAAGTAATTCTTAAGTAACTCAATTACAAAAAAATCCACAACATAAATGTTTTTTTTAATTAATTGGACCATTTTAGGGAGTTGTGTTTGTATTTCTTTTAAAGTAGTAACCCAGTATGTTATTTCAAATAACTTATTACTTGATTAATAAATAATCAATAGCCACTTTTGCCCCCAAATAAAATCTTTATTCACATGCCTCAAAATAGGATAAACCTTATTTTTAAGACTTTTCCACCACTCAACTTTAGCTTCATAAATGAAAATTCCTATTAATATCCAAGTGTCTACTCATGCTGTAATATGAGATATGATCGCCCTGGCCCCACCCATCATGATGTCTTTGGTGACCGACTGCAGCACCACTTCCTCGAAAACATTCTCCACCAAAAATGAAGCGAGACAAGTCCTCAAAGATGAGCTCTTTAAACTTGGGCAGCTCCTGAGAGAAAAGTCAAAGCAAACATTAATGTCATCTCTTCAGCTATATTCACTTCTACAGTGAGATCACATGACATGAGTCTAGCTAAATTTCTCAACTAGACTAGAATAAAACTCTTTAACAATAGACAATGGTGTGCAAATGTTGCATCAGCAGCTGTGTATAAGACAAAGTAGATGCACTGTGGTGTCCATTTTAATCCATCGTGGTCCATGAGCCGCAAAACGAGGTGAGCCTGTTTGGGTCAACGCAAAATGATTTATTTTGTCCGTGTACAGAAACATTAATATGAATGAAATGTTGTAAATTAGTCATTAATTATGATCTTAACGAAAAAACAGCTTTGAAATGTTTGTAAAGAAGAATGTTTGGTCAAAATATCAGATTCACCAAACACTGCTATCCGGCTCGCTCTCTCATTTCCACTTCTGCCAAGACAACGCCCCTATATACCCTTTGACCCCTCACGTGCCATTCAAACGTTAAGCACAATAAACATGTAGTTAAAAACTTTTCCATCATATGACCATATTTATATTGTAACTTTTGTGAAAAAATACGAAATACACTGGAATGTAATCTGTGTAATTTTCTCTCCATCCAGATTTCCAAAAACTGCAAGCTCATTTTCCTAGAGTTCCTTCATTTTCAGAAGTTCAAAAGTAACTGGACATGTGACTGACAAGCAGTTTCATGGCCGGGGTTTGGCTCTGCTCTCATTATTAGTGATAAACTGCGTAGGCAGAGGCTGATTCAAAGCACTGAATTTGCATTGCAACTGTTCACTGCCACTCAACATGTGGCTGTCCACTGCCATGAAGCCAGAAGCACCAAAAGGCCACAAAAACACCAAATCAATTGTTGTAGCATACAGTGAAAAATGCAGTGATGTGTAAATGTTTTAAAGATATAGACAAACTATAAAAATACACTACTAGACAGTTTATGTGCAAATATAAATATGGATGTACTTAGTGCATGTAACACCATTTAACAGACATAGCTAGAGAGATTCAAGCTTCATTCAAATATCATCTTTAAAGTCCACATGTAGACTCCAAGTGTGAAAGATACGAAACCACGTAGGGGCTTGGCACCTCACATTAGCTGTGAGACTGCAGAGCTGTTTCAGCATGTAATGAATGATGATCTGCAGGAGAGCTTCTTAAAGAACTTCTTTTCACAGTGTTGCTGTCATAGGGGCCATATTTCTTTTCAGGTAAAGGAAGTGAGAGACAAAGAGGTGAACTAGGACTTCATTTCTAGCCTTTCCCAGTAGCAGCATTTTTCATTTCATTTTTATAATGTATAGAACAATATTTGAATTGAACTAAGGGCACAGTGTTAGGAGGAGGTAAATTACGCCATAATATATCATTTCAATGAACAAATCTATCTGATGGTTGTAAAGATCACTGTCTGGCTAAGATTTATTTTTGACGGAATTCAGAGCCAGTAACTGATATGAAATAATATCATATATTGATCATATTAAATCCCAAAAAGCAACTAAAATACCATTTGACATTCGACTGTAGTCTGTGCTACTGCACTTAATTAAAGTAGTGATGAAACAAGCTGACGTCTCTGTGCTTGCTTAACAAGGGAAGGTTACAATATATATGATATCTGACCGACAAGCCTTGTAGGGACTAATACTACGGGAAGCCGTTGATCACTGAATCGACGCTTTACTAGTCGTTAGCATTTCGTTTTGAACACTAAAACTCATAAGACGATGGATTAACCTTCAGCACACGGTCCTGGCAGTGTTGGATGGTTTTGCAGAGCTGTTCTCCCGATTGTGCTGCCAGACTCTGGTGTAGCAGCTGCTCAAATGTGTACACGCCATCGTCTATTTCCATAAAAAATAAAATCACAAAATATCGAGAGACTGAATAACCGCATAGATAATATTCATGAATAAAAACAGTCAATGACACACCGTCCATTCAGAAAGCTTGTGCTTAGTAATTATGCACCCAAAGTATGGAACACACTCATCGTAACAGCAGTTAGAGTAGCTTCATATCACTTCCCCTGTTTTAAAAGTGTTTAAACTATTATTATTATTATTATTATTAAATAAATCATTATTAAATAAAAATATTTTTTTTTTCTTTTTTTATAGTTCTAGTTGTTCCAATTTCAAAAATTAATTTCTTCATTTATTTTCTTGTCTTTTATCATCTTACACTTATTAGTGTCTATTTCCATAATTCTCTAACCTCTTAATGTTTTCACAATTTTAATCTTTACATATTATTGATTCGTTTATTCACACATTGAAAAAGCTGCCCAAATTGCTTATCATTTTTTCTGATTTTTATTCAAAATGTAAAGCATTTTGGGCTGTCTTTTTAATGTGTGAGAAATCGCAGAGGTGGGCAAAGTAGCTAACATCATTACTACGCGGAAAGTACAGATACTACTAGTCAAATGTTACCCACTATATGAGTCGTGACAGTCAAATTTACTTGCTAAAGTATCAAAGTACTTATTTAAAAAAACTAAATACTTAAGTATTAAAAGTACATCTTCTTTTCACCACGTTGTTGCATTATTGCAACAACACTTACAAAACCTAATGCCTCCGACTAGCTTGTAGAAGCAGAATAAGGAACTGGTATAGGGAATGTTACAAATGAAAACCCCAGCTGAACTGGATAAAGAAAAGGAGTCAGCTAGTTTATTTTATTAATCTATTTTAAGACTACACACCCCCCACAAACAGCATGTAGTGTCTGGACACAGCTCTGGCAGTGTGTGCACACATATGTGTATGTTAATCAGGAGGACAGTGCAGTAGCTGTAAATGCAGCTCAGAACATAAAATCAACATTCCAACCTGCTTAAAACTCAGCTCTACACTTCTACAGACGTGATGTAACCCTACTGATTACTGATAGACTGTCAGCTGCCAAACAACCAATCATGTTCTAGAAAAGGGGGAATAACATCCACTTCATCCACAGATTTGAAAGTAACAAATAACGAGAACCTTGACAGAAATGTAGTGAAGTAAAAAGTACAGTATTTGTCTTTAAAATGTAGTGAAGTGAAAGTCATAAGTTTCCAAATAAAAAACTACTCAAGTGAAGGACAGATACTCAAATGTACTTAGTTACTGTCCACCTCTGGAGAAACGTACTATATTAATATAGATCATTATTATTATTACTATTACTGGAGTACACTGCAAAGATTGATTGTGCCTGCAGTACCAAGCAATGCTACAAGATGTCAGCGTGGCAATGAACACGATCTGCTCTACATTAAGTGCATCCCATGGTCTAATGACTGTAATCTGCTTCATGACTTCAACTCTCCATGATCTCACCACAGCGGGTCACTACTGAGTGAATATGTAGGTTTATCTTAAACTACACACAACTGATACCATGGTTTTGTGCCAACACAACATTTTAACTGAAAGGAAAACACAGCAGACCGGACGTGGCAGTGACAGGAGGAAGTGAATCGAACCTCTCTCATGAGAATCTGAGCTCTGTGAACGAACACGGAGGGACTGGACACGTCGAATCTCTGCTGCAAGCCTTCCAGACTCAGCTGCTCCATTTTCTCGTAGCAGCTCCGCATTTTCACTGGGTGGAATGCCAGCATGGAGACCTTCTCCATATGCTGCAGAGCAGGGAGAGAGAGAGAGAGAGAGAGAGAGAGAGGAAAGAGAGAGGAGAGACAAAAGTGTTGTGAGAGAAAGGGAGAAGGAAAGATGGGGGGTGAGAGATATACAGAGAGGAGAGAGAGAGGTGAAGGTCAGAGAGGGAGGGAGGAGGAGAAAGAGAGAGAGAAGGAGAAAGGGACAGATAAAGGAGAGGAGGAGAGGGGGAAATGGAGATCGAGACGGGAGGGAGGGAAGGAGAAGGAGAGAGTCCGGGATGGAGATAGGGGGTAGGAAAGATGAGGAAAGGGAGATAGAGAGAGAGGGGGGAGGGAGAGAAGACAGCAAGAGAGAGAGGAGAGGCAGAATGTTAGGGAACGAGAGCGACGCAGAGAGAGGGAGAGAGAGATGTAGAGAGAAAGGGAGGAGGAAAGAGAAATAAAACCAGAGGGGAAAAGACAGAAGGAGAGAGAGAGCAAGAGAGAGGGAAGGAGGAGATACGAAAGTGATGGAGAGAAGGGGAGAGAGAGGGTAGGAGAGGGAGAAGGGAGGGAAAGAGAGACAGGGGGGAGGAAAGGAGAAGAGGAGAGGAAGGGAGAAGGAAAGATTGGGGAAGGGAGATATATTGAGAGGAGGAAGAGAGGTGAAGGAGAGAGAGAGAGGGAGGGAGGAGGAGAAAGAGACAGAGAAAAGGAGAAAGAGAGGGGGAGAAGGAGAAAGGGAGAGACGAAAGGAGAGGGAGAGAGGGGGAAATGCGAGATCGAGAGGGGATGGAGGGAAGGAAGAGGAGAGAGGGAGGGACGGAGAGAGGGGGTAGGAATGATAAGGACGGCAAGAGAGAGAGGAGAGGCAGAATGTTAGGGAACGAGAGAGATGGAGAGAGAAAGGGAGAAGAAAAGAGAAAGAAAGAACAGAAAATAAAGACAGAGAGGGAGTAAAAGGGAGAGAGGGAAGGAGAGTAAGAGGAGAAGAGGAGAAAGTGAGAGAGCGCAAAGGAAAAAGAGAAAGACAGAGGAAGAGAGAGAGAGAAACACAGATGGGGGAAGAGTAAAGGTGGGAAAAATAACGTTACTCACATTTATAAAGCTTCAGAGTTTGTACCACAAGACGCAGACACAATGTGGCCTCATAAAATTAGTTTTAAATAATATTTTATATCAATACTACCCCTGTCCTGCACCATCTCCACAGCATTTTCAGAGCAAGTTACTGCATTTTACACTTGTCCTCTGTTGGATTGCAATGTTGTTTCTTAAGCTAACCCTCCCTCCATGGTGAGCAAAAGTGCATTATTGGCCCTTGGATTAATAAGACTATGAGCAAACTTCAAGATCAGGTCTAGTTCTACAACTATAGTGTTGTGCGTTTCGGGTCCTCCTCACCTTTCCCAGCGCCTCCTTGCCTCCGTCGTTCAGTGTGTTCTTGCTGACCTCCACCATCTCGCGGAAGAGGACCTCCCTGACCTCAGCGAACCCTCTGCCTGTTGGTTCCATCAGGGCTTCCAGGATGGAGCTGATGTAGGGCTGCACACTGCTGCGGAGGAGCTGCTCCGCCTGGCGCAGGACAAGTGCTGCCGATGATCACACACACAATTAAAAAAAAAAAAATCCATGTCTACCAGAGGTGTGAACCTTCACTGGTCTCACGATTCAATCCGATTCCGTTTATCAGGTCAACAACTCGATCCGATATGATATCTTGATGCATCCCGATGCATCCCATCCCATCGCTTTACTTCACATTGCACGCAGATTCATTTAGAAATCTTTTGAAAAAGACCAGACCACCGTTTGAAAACTCAGATATGGTCTGCTGTTGCATTGATGCAATATCGTCCAAGTCTGCATCGCAATGCATCGATTGTGTGATTGATTTCAGCACCCCTAATGTCTACAGGTAGACATAGTGGCTTCAACAGCTCAAGTTTGAAGTTGACCAAATTCAATGACCAGGATAGATTGGTGTGACCGTATTATTTTAAAAAGAGAGCGAGAGAGCAGGAGGTAGCCTTTGCAACCATGTTAGGAGTGTTGACATTGCCTAGTTTGTCCACCCGAGAGCAACACCGCAACTACAGTGGAGAAACTACGAAACATGACTTTCACATGGTTGAAACACCCACTTCCTGCCCTGTTGCTCTTTTTTATAACACTGTCACACCAATTTAACTGACCGCGCTCGCCTTATTCAAATTTGGTCAAGTTATAACTGATTCACTGTGGATTAATATACTATATTAGAGAGAGCAGGAGGTAGTCATGCTTGGTTTGTCCACCAGAGGGCAGTACTGCAACACAACTCTCTCAGCCTCCTTTTTTATGTCTTCACACCACAATTTAACTGGTTGGGCGCTACTTCACAGTCATTCTGGTCACTGACTTCGGTCAACTTAAAACAGATTCACTTGGGATTTAATCTTCTGTATTAGAGAGAGCAGGAGGTGGGTTATGAATGTTGTCATTGCATAGTTTGTCCACACTGCAACTCCACAGTTTTTACACACTTGACTCTCGTTTATATAAAAATCTAGATTTTACTTTATGCCTCACTGTCGCTGTTTCATAAATCCATACCACCTGCTGTTCAGACTAATCCATCTGAACAATCATTACTAGAGCATCATCCAGGTGAAGAGGAGATTCATTGGGCTGCATGCACCAACCATTTTTATGAAGACATTTGTCCTTAAAACACCACATATGCTGTTTCCACAACGATTCTGACATTTGCCAATGTTTTCTTATTTGAGATTTGTTCTTAGGTGGGAGCAGAATTGCCGAAGAGCACACTTATGCCAATTTTATAGCATGTGTGTTTGTGCAAAACTTTAGTTATCGGTCTTTCTTTAATTCTACTGTTGTATAATATTATACAATTTTAAATGTCTTACAAAATTTAAGAAAATAAAGTTGAGAAAATATTGAAGAAGGAGGTCTATTATCACTTCGGGTGTCTGTGTAAATTTGTGATCGCTCTCTTAAAATCCATAACACAACCTCCCCCCACCTGTTCCGGTAGGTGGTTCTATTTCAGAATTCGAGCACAGGCCGATTCAAACGGCGCCAACGCCAGCAGAACTGATAGAGCGATTACTGCAGTCATTGCTGCAGGAAATGCACTGTGTTATTCCAGATCTACAAACACATACACATACAACCTTCACTGTACTACTAACGATCATGTCTAGGTTTCAGTGCTGGCGGTAAATGAAATTTGCTACCAGTGCGATCTGTGGAATGTGGTCGATCCACCAGAGCTCTGAGAGCACACACTGGCCCTGCCAAACCTACTTTCAGCTAGAATGGTGCGTGGGTATCTGCAGGATGAAGTTAAAACCAATCTGTAACGTGAGCGAGGGACGGAAGGTGAAGCGAGGGAGTTTGAACAGGAAAAAAAAAAACGACCTGGAAATAGCTGAGCTGCTCTACCAAATATGGTAGAGTTTTATTGACAAGGAAGTGTAGGGAATAATATGAATGTTTTCAAAGTTTAAGTCAGATGTTTTCAAAAAAATGAGGCCTACAGCTTATACTAAATGGAAGAGAGGCTTCTGCATTTAGGGCTGGGTCACACTGCGTTAAAATTTCCTATTAGGAGTAAAGATGGCACCGTTCCGTTACGGGGACCGGATATCAGTACGATAATGACCCAAATAGCTGGATCGGGTATCGGTGGCATTGGGCCGATCTGTGGAGCTGATCTGTAAATGTGCACACGCACAATTCATTATGCACCGCAAGTGGAACTGCGGTAAAGCTGATTTATTGCTCAACATTCGCGGTAATTTGTACATATTGATATGACGATGAGCAGAACAAGCAACGCAACACACTGCAACCCCAACAGCATATCACGCAATTATACTGTTTAATTTCCTAAACAACACCAGCTCTCGCTCGTAATCTCTGTGTTCCTGATGGTTTTTGCACCGCAGGATTAGGGACCGTCACTAAATTGCAGAACTGTGTTTAAATGAATCATTTTTGAGATGTTATTTTAATAATTTATTTAATAATAATTTATCATATACATATGGGTGTGAAATTATTACTTTGTTTAGTATTTAATTTAAGGATTTCCTTAAGCGTAACAATAACCTCTGTCATGTTTTCAGACATTTTTAAAGCTTTATTTTCTGTTTTAAAAAGATTCAGAGGTTTGTCAGATTTATCTCGTATCGGCAGATATCCAAATTTGCAATATCGGTACTGTATTGGACATTAAAAAGTGGTATCATGCCGTGTTTAATTAGGAGGCTGAATGGACTGTTGTATAAACTAGGGCTGCAACATTTATAAATTTTGCATCATATTCCCATTGACAAGGTATAGAGTGTAATGTAAAACATTTAAATTAAATTAACACGTCATGCTACAATGTTTTTGATGCTGGATACAAATATATATATATGTTTTGTCTTTATTTTCATTACTATTTACATTGTAGATTCTCACTAAAGGCATCAAAACTATGAATGAACTGTGTAAAGGCTATATGGCCCAGCAGGAGAGTGATGGAGTGCTGCGCCAGATGGCCTGGCCTCCACGGTCACCTGATCAAACCCAATCGAGATGGTTTGGGATGAGATGGACCGCAGAGTGAAGACAAAAGGGCCAACAAGTGCTCAGCATCTCTGGGAACTTCTTCAAGACTGTTGGAAAACCATTTCAGCAAGCTCATCGAGAGAATGCCAAGAGTTTGCAAAGCAGTGATCAAAGCAAAGGGTGGTTATTTTCAAGAATCTAAGATATAAAATATGTTCTGGGTTATTTCACACTTCTTGTTTACTACATAATTCCATATGTGTTCATTCATAGTGCCTTCAGTGAGAATCTACAATGTCAATAGTCATGATAATAAAGAATAAAACACTGAATGGGAAGGTGTGTCCAAACTTTTGACTGGTAGTGTATATATACACACACACATGATATATACATATCATGCAACCCTAGAATAAATGTCTACAAAGTAAGGTTTGGATTTGTGCCCCTATATTGTGAGGTTATCCTTACCACGGATCCTTCCAAAAACATGATCTTTGGAGGCGATGATCTGGTCCATGTTGGTGCGGAGCTCAGCATCCAGACGGGGGCGCTCTTCCTCACAAGAATGTACCAGAGCCTCATACTGCGCTCGGGTCTGAGCCACTACCTGTCTGTACACGGCATCTGAGATCTGCCGCCACCACACACACACACACACAGTCTTCAGACTTTATATATAAGCATTCATTTAGCCTGACGATCACCTACAATTAAAGGTTTCTACAGGTTGGATCCCAGGCCTTATTACTGACCAGCATCCAGTTCCTCTGTCTTTGCTGAAGTTTGCCCTTTAGTCGAGGTCCGATCAACGTCCTCAAGTCTGGCTGCAGAGTCTCCATCACCAGGTTAGCCAGAATCTACACACACACACACACATTTTCATGAGAACAGATGGAAAAAAAGATCAGGAAAAGATGCATTATAAGTGTTAATGCAACTTTCTGAGCGCTAAATCGGTACGCCAGACAAATGAAAACCTTACAGATAAATTGGTATTATTATTATTCTAAATGAAAAAGAAAGCGAGGGACAGAACACCAATCCTTCCACCATGTTATGATTGTTGTCACTGCATAGTCTGTATAGTAGAGGGCAACACTACCACTCAACTGCTTGAACTTATTTTTTAAAATTTATATACAGTGATCAGCCAATAACATTATGCCCAATATTGAGTATGTCTGCAACCACCCAGCATTATATGCTCTACACTGTCATGCACTGTGTGTCACCTTTCTATCAGAAGAAGCACTGACATTTTCTATACTTAGCTATAGTATCTATTCTACAGGACAAGACAACACGGGCTAGCCTTTTCTCCCCACATGCATCAGGAGGCCTCGCCCTAAAATCTGCCACTTACTGCCAGGCGCCATTGTAACCAGATAATCAACGTTACAGCGACTTCACCTGTCTGTGGTCACAATTTTTTTGCACTGCCGCTACTTATTTGCACAAATATTGAACATTGATTGAATGTATAAATAGACTGGATATAGCATTCTTCATATTATAACTGTTTCTAACCTCTTGCACATCCAGTGTAAAAGTCAATTTCCATTTTTGTAGGTAAAACTGCCTCCAAACTGTCTTTCTATCCTAGTTCTAGTTTAAAGTTATATTTAATATTCCATGTCTAGTTTAAAATGTATATTTCTGTATTTTATTTATATATTTTTATTCCATGTGCCTTATTTGTTCTTTGTTCCCTATTTCCTACTGCACTGTAAAAACTGGAGCCACGTCGTCTCGTCTCTCTGTATATCTGTACAGTATATAGCAGAGAAGACAAAGTTTACTTTGACTTTGACAACATTATGACTGATTGGTGTATTTACTCATACTTATCATTTCTGAATTTGTTTTAAAAAATATGTCTTAGAGAAGACATTCAATAAATAACTAGGGATGCACCGATCGATCGGCCAGCGATCGGAATCGGCCAATTTTTGGCCTGATCGGTGATCGGCCGATCACTCACATGTATTGCCGATTTCAAACCGATCTTGGGTGCGTATGGCGTCACATCAACGCCAAAACTAGAGCGCGCAAAATAGCCTGCCGCAAAAAATTCGCGGGTGTAAATTTCAAAGTCGCGTGCGCAAATGTGAAACTCGAGAGCACAAAATTAAGAATCGAGTGCGCGGTTGTGATAATATTGCGCGCGAACTGTATTTTTCCTCTCGCGAATGTCTTTTCCTCTCGATGTGTTAAATGTTCTCCCGCGCGAAGTAGATTACCGACGAGCGATGTCACTATTATAAAAGTAACTAGTAAACAGGGAAAGTAACTACTGCGTTACATTAAAAAAAGTTGAAACCCATTTTTTTGTGTCGATGTCGTCGACTACTCGCAGCAGCTCTAATTTTCTGTTATCTGGGAAAAAAATTGGTATCGGAAAAATCGGTATCGGCCGATCACACTTACAAAAAAATCGGTAATCGGAATCGGCCAAGAAAATTGCAATCGGTGCATCCCAATAAATAACATCTATCTTATAAACACACATCAGTGTTGCGGGAGCTACTTTGAAAGGGTAGCTTTAAGTTGAAAGCTATTAATGATTAAAAACTACAGCCAAGCTACAGTTTTAATACAGTAGTTAGCTAAACTACAGGTACGGAAAAAAGGAACTACACCAAAGCTATCGTGTAGCATTGCCAGCTACCCCACAACACTGGAACACAGAACTAATGTTGCACGTTATTAGGTCCATACTGGCCTTAAATGATCAGTAATCTTAATCCAAAAAGCTCCAAAAAGCACTTTTTAAAATAACATACACACACAAGCTTTAAAAGGGTTCATTCAATATACCAGCTGGTTAAGGGTCTTTGAGTGGTAAAACGAAAGAACTTAAGTTTGCATTGTTATCTGGCTGCTGCGCCTTTACACCAAGATGCCCAGCATTTATCACAACATGGATGACCGCTAAGCCCTAAAACACAAATTTTGCTGCACCGCTGATCCACAACAGAACCACTAATTCCAGTGCGGAGCCTTATCAGGGGGCTTTGAAGTGTTACCAATAACAAACCTACAGGATCAAACTTTGATGTATGGTGACCACAGCAGGGTGTTTTTAAGGTGTAGGCTTGGGTGTGCGTGTATGTGTGTCACACAGGCTCTATGTTTACATGCGTGTTTAAAAGGACGGAGACTTACTGCTGAAACAATGTCTGGCAAAAATCAAACCGCAAAACAGGACAAACACTAATTAGCCCTGAATATATGGATAAATATGGATAAAGCACAAGCCTGAGCTCGCTCCATCCTCACCACACAAAACACACATTTACACACACAACCCCTTATTAGCAGGCATGTCTTTGGGTGTGGACCGCCTTGTGAATGAATTAGGTACAACATTTATGAGGTGACGAACGGATCTGTTACGCAGCGGTGCACACACACTTACACACACCACAAACATGCACGCCCACTACTAAGTCTTGCAATATTTGTCAGAAACAATCCTTCTACAACCTTTATTCCCAGAGGTGGGTAATACATGAAACACAACCGGAGAAGTTGGTAGCGTAACGGTTAGGGAGTTGGCCCTGTAATCGGAGTTCAAGTCCTGGACTGGTAAAGGTACCACTGAGGTACTCTTGAGCAAGGTAACGTCCCCAAGCGCTGCCACCAGACAGCTGCCCGCTGCTTCTTCACAGATGGGTCAAATGCAGAGGCCACATTTGGCTGTGGTGCACTGTGTGCTGTGCTTCGGTGTTTTCATAATGACATAATCACAAGCATTAAACATTAAACAATACCTAACCTCAGCATTAGGGGTGGGAATCTCTAGGCACCTCACAATTCGATTCGATTACGATTTAGAGGGCTGCGATATTGCGATTATAAAACGATTATCTTGATGCATCAAGTTCAAACACTGTGAAAAAACCTAACTATAATTCTAACTATTAATTTATTTTCAATATCTTTTATGAATAGAACAAGTGGGAGAGAACTGGAAGGTTACATATTTTTGAGATGGGCTGTTGTATTGCTATGTAGTGTGAATATGACATTACTTTGGTAATATATGCAACATAGTGGGAATACGACGTTTTATGGCGATTATAGCATCATTATATGGGGTTATTATGAATGTGCAGTGGATTGCGCTCGACTCCCTGTGTTAGAAAGGTCCAAGCTGTGTAGAGACAGAGTTGCGTACATTCACTCTATTTGACCATAAAAAAAAAAAAAAAGCAACGGTAAATCATGGAGCCTCTCGATTGTTTTCAGAAGTAAGTACATACTGTCAGCACAGCAGATCTGCAGCGGTTGGGATGCGCTTTCAAAAGGCAAGACGTTGAAATGATCAGAACGTACATTATTTGAACATCCACGTAAAATTAAGATGTTAATTAAAACATGTTAGTGAGGTAAATTTACTTGAAAATTTTGGAAAAGCTGATTTGGTTTGCTTTCCACCTTTTGCTGTCTGTCAACAGTAAGACCAATGAAAATTTGGAAAATCAACGTTTGACATTTCAGAATCGTCCAAATTTGTCCAAGGACAAATCTCAGGGTTTTCTCCCTTTTGGAGGACAATGAGGTGCATTCATTACACTAATCATTACTAAACTAATATTAACCTGAAAATTTGCAAGTCTCTATGACCCCGGTTGGGATTAAGCGTCTCGGATAATGAATGAGTGAATGAATGAATGAATGAATGAAATTTGCAAATCTTTTCTTTTTTAAACAAAACATTTCCAGTATCCATTATTCCAACATCTTTCCTTATGAGGACCAAAACTTACATACAAAAATATTCTCACAAAGGCACAAAGACCTAACAAATCTTAGGTATTCAGATCCCTGAAAATGCCTAAAAATACAAAAATACACACAAACACACAACTCGGTTGGAGGTGAATCTACTTTTTCATGCATTATATTAGAGGAGGTGACTATCATTTTTAAAGAAGAAAAGGAAAGAGCATTAATTTTTTACAAACTCCAAAGCTTGGAATATTTTCGAATCCAGAGCTCCTCCGATCCTCTCCTAACCCTGTTACCGTGGCAACACAGGGGTACCATCCAGGTGGGCCAATTTCGACAGAGACCTCATACAGTAGAAACACTTGCAACCGGCAACACCCACACCCAGCAGCAAAAACACACAGCACAGCTCCTATCACCTCCTGTGTGTAGGTGTGTGTGTTTGTGTTTGTTCATGGGCCCCATGAGACACTAGAATCGTTTGTTATACCTTGGAACATGGAGGGGGACAGGAAGAGGAAACATAGCCCTACCCGACTAAAGCTATACAGCCCCCCCTCGCGCCACACACACATTTTATACACCATCTTTGTGGGGTCTTTAAATAATGATTTTTAAACAAAATCATCATTTTTGCTTAACGGTGATCCAACATTCAGAGAAACCATGCCACTACGAGACTGCAAAGAGCTAAAACCACACACACACACCCACACACACACTACACATAAACACACTCTTCCTCAATGGGGGTTTTGTTCACTTTGCATTAGCTCAGTGCTATAAAAGATCGGGCCAGTAACAGTGTCATGTAAACAAGCACACACACACAACCGGGGTGTGTTCCTAAACAGCATTTTTAATGCCTAAAATAAACAGCTACTCTGACACAACACCACACTTCACAAACCTTTCTTATACTAAAAGCCTTCTTTAATCGCTCAGCTTACATAAAATGTCTTCCATTAAGTCTCCAAAACACACACATACACACACAGAGCTTGCCATCTTTGTAAGGTCCTTCCGCCGACTCCCGAAATGACTAAATGTAAATAATACTACAACCACACTTGACCTTAACCTCAAAACTATCTGACCTATCAATCAACTATTTCTTTAAGGGACAGTCAGGTCCTCACAATTACCTAAAAACCCTCCTGCTCACACACACACACACACACACACACACACTCACACATATACTCAAGGTCCACTGCATTGTATTTCATGCTTTTGTTCCTAAAACCTAAAATGTAATTCAATATGTTCCCTTTTCCCCCTCAAGTGCCATCATGATATAACCATGAAGCCAGAAGTATCACACCTAACTATTACTGGACATGGCACCAAACCAGGAAGAAAAAAGCCCTAAATGGACCATTCTGCACAGGAGGCAGACTTATATAACAGTCTGAGCAGCATCACAAAGTGGCTGTGGAAACGGAAAATAGTCCAAAGTAACAAGCCTTTAGAGAAGCACCATCATTTGAGACTAGCGCTGGGTATCATTGCTGATTTCCTGAATCGATTCGATTCCGATTCACAAGGTCACGATCCGATTCAATTCTCGATTCGATGAGATTGGATTCGATATCGATTTATTTAGAGATTTCTTTGTGTCAGTACCAGTTTTGCTTGGTTATAAAATTAGGCCAGACGGTGATTTGAGCGGAGCAGCTCCAGCCATGGCTCTATTTGGTTTCGGTTTCGCCGGTCTCACGTTTTTATAGCTCTCCTTGCGCGGTCGCGAGAAGTAGTGCATAGCCGCAGGAAAAGATGGATCCGCGAATTTTTGAATCGATATCGTATTTTTGGAACGAGAATCGATATTGATCGGTGAATCGATTTTTTGAACCCAGCCCTATTTGAGACCAAAAAACGAACGCTAGCGGTAAGTGTGTTAAAATGACCATAGATATAATAGAGGTAGGTGTGCTCAGTTGGGCCAGTAAGGTTTAGGGTGTTTGCCCGGTGATCGGAAGTTCGCCGGTTCGAATTCCAGAACCGGTAAAGGTACCAGTGAGGTACTCATGAGCAAGGTACCGTACCCAAGCACTGCCTCCCGGGCCCTGATAGAGCCGCCCACTGCTCCTTCACGAATGGGTCAAATGCAGAGGTCATAATTCAGTGCAGTGCACTGTGGTGTGTTCCCAATGACAAATACTCACTCAGTTATCGGCTGGGATGTACTACATTTGCATTTAGAGCAGACACCCGTTAACCAGATCCATTTACTAATTACCAGGACAGTCTCAAAAAAAAAAAAAAGTATCTCTGTCAAGATCTTGAATTTTACAAACACCAAGCTCAGCTGAAACTCTCCTCTCTTCTCTTCTCCTTCTCGGAGCTTCACGCTGCTGTGGTCAAATTAAACACAGATATCGATAATCTGCAAAATGCCTAATATCGGCCCCTGATAATCAGCCCGGCTAATAATCGATTGACTCTTAGTTTTGTCTATACATTTTTACTATCTTAGATTTAACCTTTATATAATGCTCTTCTATTACACAGTCTCAGGAGCGAATTAAGGCACATTGCACTGCATGTTGCTCTAGTTGTGCATGCCAAATAAAGAATCTTGTAACTGTTTTTCTGAACTCAAACCGAACTTAATCTTAACCTAAAAATAAATCAATAAAAATAAGCAGTCCAATGCCGGTCCTGTACTGGGTTTTCATGCATGCAGTCTCAAACAAAGTGCTGATCCAGGCTTCGGAGGCAATGCGTTAGCACAGAACGAAGTACAGCACAATCAGAAAGACACATATTTTCCAGAATATTTGTCATAGAATATATGATGTCATATAACGAGCAAGAATGATGCAGAAACAAAGCAATAGCTCTGATCATATGTATTATGCATTTAAGTATCTGTGTGCACTATACTATATGTGCGAGTGAGTCAGAAAGACAGAGATGGAGTCAAGCTTCGGAAAAAACGACTTTCATATCTCTAATAACATGTTTAAAGTCTAGCTGGCTTGTTTCCTCTCTGCTTTAGACATAATTGAGGGTTTATCTAACTTCACGACATTAAAAGCCCTGCTAAGCAAGCTAAACATACTTTAGCCATGTATTAAGTGTTATACCAAATGCTCAGCAAACACTTATTGTCATTTGTGTGAAACGATGCTGCAGGATGTATTTCTGCTCAAATAAATAGCAAAATGATAAACTGGTTGAAAATGTGTTATCATGCAGAATGAGCTGGTTTCAGCTGCCGGCTCCTGGATATGTGTGTGAAAGGGATTTCTGTGGCTGTTATGGATTTCTGGTGAAGATGTTGTGAGGACAAATTTGCATGAAAACAGGTTTTCTAGAACATTACTGAGGTTTAAGTTAAATGCAAAATGTGTTAAATGTAGTTTTACTTAGACCTAGTAATTATGAGTGTTAATGAAGTTTCCTCACAAAGACAGAAAGGTGTGACAGATGTGTGTGTATGTGTGTGTGTGTAAGTGTGTGCACGGTTACAGAGCAGATCTGGTAATCACCTTATAAATGGCCTGCTCAATTCATTCACAAATCCGTCCAGCCTTAAAGGCATGCCTTTGTGTTGTGTGGGTGTGTGTGTGTGTTAAAGAAAGTCCTACCTGTGTCCTACCTGTTCAGTTTATGAAGAGAAATAGAAAATAGAAAAATAAAGCACATCAGAAGGGAGGCAGAAAGAAAAAGAGAGGAAGAAGGAGCAGAGCGGCCAAAGAAAAAAGAAGGCAGGAAAAGGGGATCGAGCAGAGGACAGGAAGACTAGGCATCAAGAGCAGCAAGGTAAGCAAAATTTATTTCGAAAGCGCATTTCATAGACAAAAGTCACAAAGTGCTGAACAATATGAAGGAAAAAAAAAACAAGGACGGGGAGAAAAGGTAGAGGAGACACGAGTGCCGTGGAGAGGATTAACACAGAAAGGAAAGGAGAGAGATTTCTTTTCCTCTTAGTAACACACTCATGCACAGATTGTCAGTCTTTCCCCCTCCCTCTTCTCCAACTTCCTTCCTCTTCACATACACACACACACACTGACTCACTAGGGTCGGTTTATGCTCACAAACCCACGTTTTCTACTTCTACTTGCATACCTCCTCAGTCTTAAACCGTCCTAAATTCAATGTAACTAGTGCAGACATCCTGTTGTGATACCAGTTTGGGTCACTATCTGGCGATTACAAGGCTACTCACCCGTGCTGGATCTCCACACATCATGTCCCAGGTGCCGTAGTGGCCCTTGGCCTGCCGGTAGAGCCTGAGAGCGTCAGTGAAAGCCGGAGTCAGAACGTTGCAATCCTCTGGCAGACCTGCAGGGGGCGAGAGAGAGAGAGGAATTACACCCAGTCACCATGACAACGGAAATCTTGGCCCGTTTGTGCTGGAATGTTTCACACCCAAATATTACAAATATTAAGAGCTGACATTATTAGAGGGGATTAACCAGAATAGATGACTCTTCCTGTCGAACAGAAATACTCTCTGACACCCTTAAGTTGCAACCATAACCTGAACAGCGTCCACGTCAGCGACATTCGGACGTGTGTAAATCCGCTGGATAATGCAGAGCGGAAAAGTCACACAACCTGTTTTTAATCCTGCTGTGGTTCGGGGAGGGAAAAACAGGAAACAATGCTGTGATGGAATTATTTCTGATTTACAGCATCAACTAACTATAAAAGAAGCCCTTAGGTGGAGCTCTGATGCCGCACAACATGGCTGGGTGTGTTTCTGTCCTTTACAACGAAGTGGAAACGCGTTCTTATGGTCAGATGAATAATGATAATGTGATGAGTTGAATTGTGATGTGATTAGTAGCTTTACACACACACACAGGTTAAAAATTATCAAATCCAAGTTGCACACCAAGGAGTCAAGAGTACAGGAGCTCTAGTAATAGTGTGTGTATCTGTTTGTAAATATCTGTGTGTGTGTGTGTGTGTGTGTGTGGACATGTATTTATCGCATTGTGGGGACCTTTTTGTCCCCTAAAATCACTTTTATCTGTTTTTTTGGGCTTTGTGGGGACATTTGAGAGGTCCCCATGAGGAGAAATGACTTTATAGAAAATGTGCTTGTTTTATTTGAGAAACTAAAAGAGGTAAAAGATGTGCTTTTGGTGACTGAGGTTAAGGTTAGGGTTAGGATTAGGTGTAGGTGTAAAATTATGTACTTTAGTCATTATGGGAGTCTATGGAAGGACCTCACAAAGATAGTACTACAAGACTGTGTGTGTGTGTGTGTGTGTGAGGAGCTAAACACATTCATATACCTCTGTGTATTTTGCATTTGATAAGTGTCTGGAAAGACAACATTACAGCACCCTGGGGACTTAAGACTTGCATTGTGTGTGTGTATGTGTGTGTGTGTGTGTGTGTGTGTGTGTGTGTGTGTGTGTGTGTTTGTACATGTGTATGTGTTTGTCTAAGTGATTTTGACCCAGGGTCAGACAAAGACAGGAAGTGACCGAGAGACAAGGAGATAAAGGAGAAAGCAGGTTTTAAAACTGGCTCCTTCTGGAGCAGGAAGCCTGCGACAGCCAGACAGTGAAAGCATGGAGTGGGACGGAAAAAAAGAAAAATAGGAAAAAAGTTGAAAATAGCTGATTTATCTTGGCTGTGCTCTCATGAGAACAGCTAGAATTTGTTAGCAGTGTGAGAAAGTCCTCAAAGCTCCAAACAGGCTCGAAAAACTCCCCCCAGTCGACCAAATGAGCAACGCCAGTAGCTCTACACTAATGAATAGTGGAAAGAGCTCCGTCGACACACACTAGACCATTTAAGCTAAAAGCAAGCATGCATGATTTGTGTGTGTGTGTGATGGTTGTGGGCAGGGTGCACTCGTGTTCCATACCAGATCAGTCTGGAGATTTTACTGCAGCATTTATGGAAAGCAGAGGGTGAATGGAGGTAAAAATAGCCCATGTGGTAGCATTTAAGGCTGCTTGTGTGTGTGTCTGTGTGGGAGTCTGTGTGGGTGTATCTACTCCTGGCATGTCCCGGATCAGTGGTTAGCCGGGGCTTCTGGGATGGCCCGTTCCCAGGGTTCCTCAGCCACTGCAAGTGTGCACACTTAAGAGACACACAGCTCTCTGGGACATCTCTACAATTACAGAGTCTACACAAACACACGTACACTATTTGCATGAGCTAAAAAGTGTCATGTGTATATTTTTTACTCTCTTTTTGTCACCGTCCATTCAGGTCAGGTTCTGGAAGCGTCCAGTTAGGGGCGGTCGATTAGTGAGTGAGTGATTATTTGTCATTGTGAACAAACCACAGCACAGTACACAGTGTGATCTCTGCATTTGAGCTTCACAAATTTGGGATTTGAACTGATGACCCTCTGATCACACAAGCAACTCCCTAATCACCACCAATTGCCCAATTTAGGCTTCACCTCCTGACCATAACTATCTTTATACTACCAAAAATCAGCCATTTCACAAACATGAACAAACCGTGGGTGAGGATTCTTTGTGAAATAATACTGAGATGACATTAAATCCTTCCTCAGTACTTCAGCTTCAGTGTGTCAAATTTTGGAACAAACATACAATCAGGAAAAATGGAAATAAACACCTCCACCGCTGAGTCTTCATCTCTTAAACCTGCTGTTTTGGGTGGTTGGAAGGTTGCATCTGAAATGGGCGTGACTGGAGTGACAGCTAAAGACTTGATCGGTTGCTATTGTGACAGTGACAGAATCGAAGCACAAACACGGACGAGCAAACATTACAAACAGCGTCACTACGCGCTAACGTAGCTAAACCAAAAGGACGAGTCACCGGACAAAAATGTGCTCTATGCAACAATAGAACAAAATGAATCACATGGTGGTACTAGACTTACAGTTTAAGTACAGGAATGTCATTCAGATCAAACAAATTGAAATAATGAACAATATTCTATATGAATTAAACAATTTCAAACCATTTGCTTATGCAAAATAGAAAAAGTACAGTATTACCATTTACAACATGTCACAGGCAATCTAGAATCTTCTGTACAGAATGAATGGACCTTGTGTGGCACCATTTAGCAAACAGTCTAACAGAACAGGCTGTAAAGTTACTACTTTGCATATTTTTCCTCTTTATTGTCAGGAATATGCTTCCTTGTGTTTCCGGCTCTGCTTCAGTGCAGCAGCCATGGCATTAAGTCTTAAAATGAGCGAAGTTCTGAAGCCTTGAAGTTTGAGATCAAGTCCAGATCTGATCATCTGTGTCATTTTGAAAAAAGTTCACAAGAAAACTCAGGTCTTGATTGTGATGCCTACAAGTCTGAATGTAATTAAGACTAGCTCTAGTCGAGTCAGTTATCAAGTTTTAGATGCTAAAATAGTACACTGTGCCTGTAGATGAAAGAAAAGGCTTAGAAACGGCCCCTACAATTAGCAAACTAACTCCTCCTCCGATTGTACAGTCTTTCACAAGAGAGAAACTCTTAGTGTTTGGAATACGCCTGCTTACCACTTTCCCCGAGCCATAATTACTAAGGCCAACACACCCCCTCGCACACACACTCAGAGACTAAACATCCAAAGCCATCTGATCTTTGTGACCTGTAGATCTAATTCTAGATCTCTGCGGTTGATGAAGCATCTGTGAACACAATTATGACTCCAGCTGTGCGGGGAAACAGATGTGTGCTGTCCCGGGCACGGCGTCCGCTGGTAAAGTTCAATTTAGAAAGTTGCTGTTCTGACAAGGTGCCACGTAATATAGTGTTTTAACCTTCTACAAGAAAATATGTTTGTCTGGTATTTCATGAGTTGAGAAGCAACTATTATAAGTAGCAAAAACTAGCCTCTAGGCATAAGGGGGCCATGATGGTCAAATTTCTCTACAGACAGTTGGCGTGCCGAAATGCCACCGCTGCCAAGAAAAGCTGCCCCCGTCGCAGGTGCGCGGATCGGACGGTAGTCGCCTTACTAGAAATAAACGTACAGAGGATAAACGTCTAATTCAATTCCACGGCAAAAGAAGCTAAATGACATGTTCTTGATGCTTCAAAATGCACTGTTTAATCCAAACGTGTAGACAGTAATATTTTATTCGTTTAAAAACAACAGACTGTACGAGCCCCTTAAAATGAACAATTTACAACCAATACAAACAACACACTTAGTACTAATTACCGTCCACATATAACCTGAAAGTGTCCTGGATTATTTTTCTGTCTTTTCGTCATGTTTCTTTTGGTGTTTATTCAATATAGAAGCGAATTGGCCTTTAATCCTCTTTCATAATCAATCACTGAGCAAGGCAGGATTTAATCCACACGACTGCCGATAATACTTTATTTATTAACATGTATGAATTAATTAATCTATGATTATTATGAACAACAGAAAAGTGTTATAAATAATAATAGACAATAATAATTACATTCATATTTATAGATTAATTAAATAATACATTGTTAACTTCGTACGAACAGGTGGTGAATGAGGCACACTGACCTTAACTGAGAAGCCACAGAGAGAGCGGACAGCATTACTTTGGATGTAGTTTTTGGGTCCTTTGTCACTTCCTAAATGACGTTTTGCCTTGCACTGATTTTAGGACACAAATGGGACTGCTCTGGTGGTGGTGGCCTAGTGGTCAGATACTCAGTTAAAGATCAAGAGGTTGTGGGTTCAAGTACCTCCAGCACTAACCCCACTGGTGCCCCGGAGCAAGACCCTTAATCATGAGTGGTCTGTAATTATGAAACTTCAGTCACTCTGGGTAAAAACATCTGCCAAATGACAATGGTAGATATTTTTTTCCTCAGATCATTTATATTTGGACAACAGGTCTCTGATTACTAATTTGGTACTTCTTTCCCTCTTTAAGTGAGTGATTATTTATCACTGTGAACACAGCACAGCACAGGACACAGTGCACCACAATGAAATGTGACCTCTGCATTTGACCCTGGAGAGAGTACCTTGCTCATGAGTACTTCAGTGGTTACTGTATCCTGCTCGGGATTCGAACCAGTGATCCTGCGATCAACTCCCTAACCATTACACTACCAACTACCCCAAACCAAGTGCACTTCTTTGTGGCATGATGTGACTGACTGGACAACATTGAATTAACAGCAGTGTTCACACTGCTGATACTAATTAACTAAATATGCTTGCTTTGGTGAATAAACGCTGTTTCAAACCCTGAGAAGTGGACAACAGAGACAAAATATAAAGAATTGGGGGCAGTTGGTGGCGTAACGGCAAGGTGTTCGCCCCATGATCAGAAGGTCACAGGTTCGAATCCAGGACCGGTAAAGTTACCACTTAGGTACTCATGAGCAAGTTACCATCCCCAAGCACTGCTCCCAGGGCGCTTTTTAGCTACCCACTGCTCCTTCATGGATGGGTTAAATGCAGAGGTCACATTTCGTTGTGGTGCACTGTGTGCTGTGCTGTGGTGTGTTTACAATGACAAATAATCACTCACTTTCAAAAGTTCCAAACAGAATATACTATTTATACCTACATTCCCATACTATTATATACATACACTACTTTATTTTATGGAATATCTAAAGGTTTTAAAGGGCTATAACCAGCTTGCATTAGTAGTGATGATAATGATGGGTTTGCAGTGGGAGAATGTGAGCCCTGTGGCAGCGGAAGGCCTGTGTAGTCTTTAAGACATCAATCTATTAGCGAGAGCAGGGACAAATGGGGTCTGTGTTTCCTCAAAATGGATAGAAAAGGAGAGAGGGAGTGTGTGGAGGGAGAAAGGGGAAGACTGATAGTGGCAGTCAACAGAGGAGGTTTTGAGCTGGACAATCCAAAGATAATGCTGAAATAGTGGACAAAGGAAAGGCTGGGAAGGAAAAACACAGAGAACAAAAGGGATAGGAACAATATGAGAAGGATAACAAGAAAAAGAGATTTAGCAATGAGGTAGGAGAGAACTCATGCCAAATTTACAGTAAATATAGGGTTAGATTTCAGGTGTTTATTACTGATAAAAGTCTGTCAAAGGTACCTGTTTAGTCCTATAATTAATTAAATAGTAGAGGGGAAAATAGGTGTAGTGAATGGAGAGGAAAGAAAAAAGGGAAAAGATTGACAAATATTTTAATACATATTATTAAATCAATTAAAATGGAATAAAAGCTAATATACATTTGCATCCTGTACGTGTGTTCTTTAAAAAAGTGCTAAATTCCAGACACATATTTAAACATATGTGACCCGATCTGCCGTAACGAGTCGGAAGTCGGCGTTCTATTTATTTTGATATGGGCCGATTATGTTGAAAAACATCAAAAATATTGATTTTTCTTTTTTGGTCTTATATGAAAGAAAAGGTCTTCAAAATTAACCTGGTCTCCAAAAAAAAAAATCTATATTTTTGATGTTTTTCAACATAATCGGCCTGTATCTAAATAAATAGAACACCGACTTCCGACTCATTACGGCAGATCGGGTCACAAATACAGACCATCTCAAAAAATTAAGTTTAATATTTTTTGTCACTCATTTCAGAAAGTGAAACTCATATATTATATAAATTCATTACACACAGAGTGAAATATTTCAAGCCTTTATTTCTTGTAATGTTGATGATTATGTTGATGCTTACAGATAATGAAAACCCAAAATTCAGTGTCTCAGAAAATTAGAATATTACATAAGATCAATAAAAAAGGATATTTTAAACAGAAATGTCAGGCTTCTGAAAAGTATGTTCATTTCTATGCACTCAATACTTGGTTGAGCCTCCTTTTGCATGCATTACTGCATCAGTGTGGCGTGGCATGATATTTTTCACAATATTCTAATTCTTTGAGATGGTCTGTATGTGAACGTCTTCACAAAGTAAAAAAAAATAAAAATACAGACTCCTGTGATGTACAGAACATGGTTTAGTGTTTGAAATCTTGCAGAACATCACTCCAAAATCCCCTCGTACACACTCCGGGAGGTGAAAGGTGTGATGTCACCACCTTTTGATAAAACGTTCCATTTGATCTGCATGCACGTCTAGACAGGCTCAACTGAAATTACCTGTGATCTGTCCAAGTGCATGCCGGGAAGGTGCTGATGGGTGGTTCTGCTGTAGGCTTGATCATCGCTCCGAGCTCAGCGACAGAGCTATACTTTTCTAATTGCATGATACGAACAAGTCTGCTCCTGTAATTCTGATATTGCTCCCTGTCTAAACCTTCCCTTTTATTCGGCGTCTCAGCAATTCGCAATTCGACCCAAGTGGTGTCGTTTTAGATTCAAGCTGATTGTTGCCATGTTAAAATAAAAGACCACACGCACATACACATGCTGCCAGAACAAGGTGTGTCCATTAGAGAGAAACCCATTTCACAAAACAAATAGAGGCATATGAAGCGGTATCAAAACAAATGACTCAAAACGTTTGTGGGTGTCACCGGAGGTCTCCATAATGTCAGTGAAACAGATTAAATGAAGTCTGACTTAGGGATGTGGTTAATGATACTGTGGTGAAAATGCATGGAGGAAATTATGGTTAAAGAGCTCATACACACCTGTATATCTGCCTCATACAAACAAACCAGAAAATGCACACACACGCCCAAGTGTCAGGTTTCAAAACAATCTAAAAAGGGAACTCCACATCTAAAGCCACCACGTCCTGTCTGTGCCTTCTCCCTCCTTTTAGCCACTCGATTTGACTCATAAAGCGTCTGATGATCCGAATCAGGCGTGTCGCAGCAGGGAAAATAGTCAAATGCAGTTGGCAGGGACACACCGGATCTACTGGCATGTGGAAGCAAGGTTAAATGCGGGTTTCAACAAAATCAATGTATTACCCTTTATTGCATCATTGATTTTACTTTTACTTGCTACACAAAAACTTATTAAGAAATTATTAATAGGTGCAAATGATGGTTTTATGAAATTAGATTTTTTCCCCCGTGTGTCTAAAGAAAAGCCTGCCAACATTTTCACTTGTCATTTTGTAAGCAGACAATCACTTATTGTTACCAGCAAAATACGTTTTAAAGGAGCTATATGTAAGACAATTTTGGCAAGTAATCATAAACTTAGTACAATCAGAACATTCACTTTTAGGCCTCGTCCACACGGAAATTCAAAATGAACGCCCTCTGAACGCCATACGCATTTTTGCTGCGTTTTGTAGCTGCGTTCGATTGGCGTTCAGCACCGGCGTTCGCAATAGCGTCGTTTTCCTCGCGTTTGTCGGGATTTTGACGCCAAGAAAACGTTGCATTCAGCGTTTATTTGACGCCACCCGAACGCGCAGCTGGCTGAACGCCGGTGCTGAATGTCCGTGTGGACACTTTGATTTGCTCCAATGAGCAGAAAAAAGGTCGGCGTTCAGTCGGCGCTCACCTGGCACCACGAACGCCAGAAAAATGCCTGGTTCAGACATCTGTGTGAACGAGGCCTTACATTTTAATTCGCAGCACGCAAATCATGTTTATGTTTTGGTTTTGTGTTTTGGCCTGTCGCGCCACCCATCGCTATCCCTCAGTCACGAAGTCAGTAGCATTTACCACTGAGCTGCAGCTACAAGCATTCTGGATTCAAAATGTCAGACGTTACTAAAACTAAAAGTACACTCGCTATGACTCTCAAAAACGTCTTGACAAAAGCAGAAACAAAACCAGGACCTGCATAGGAGATGCGTCTGAAAGACGGTGACGGCTGAAAGCGGAGAAGAAATTGAAGACAGATGGCAAAGTGGCTAATTTTCTCCTGGACGGGTAAGATTTAGCCAAGGTTGGCTAACTTGTATCACCACTAGACGTAGGGATGAATATTTCAAATATTTTCAACAGTTGAATAACGTTATTCATGTTCGATCATAGCTTGTGGCCCATGTGCAGGTGCGTCATTGAACCAACTGAATTGTTTGAGAAATAAAAACGGTGACTTGTGATGGCTAACATCAGCATCGTGTTACGCCGAGACGCTAATTATGGCAATACAAAACGTAACATTAGACACTAGATAGGCCAAATATGAGTCCTCATTCGGTCTATCTGGGAACCTCGAGTCTAGGGAGGAGGGGGAGGGGAAACAACGCGCTACAGTATTTCATTCATTCATTATTTGAAACGTTTAAACCCAACTGGTGTCACGAGTGGACCGGAGCCTACCCTGGTAACTTACGGCGTCGTGGGGCTCGAACCCAGGACCTTCTCGCTGTGAGGTGGCAGCGCTAACCACTGCGCCACTGGGCCGCCCACAACGCATCTGCCCCTGAATGTGACGCATTGATTTTTTTAAAATTATTTTTTGAATAAATACAGACTATTGAGTTTAACTCGCTCTAGATAAGGGTGTTCTCTAAACGATATAAATGTAAATGTAAATGAACAATACTTACATTAATACTTAAAAAAATATATAAAATGTACATAAATTATATATAATTCTGAAAAACTATATTCAATTAATTTTAGTGCGTGCTTATTAAATGTATATCCTTCCACAGTTGACAATATACAGCATAATGATCTAAAACAGTCAGGAATAACATTTCCGTAACTATATTTAACACTATATAACACTAACTAACTAACTAACTACATGTAACACTATATTCCGTAACATTTCCACAAACCTGGGGACAGAATGAGGCTGCTCACAGTAACCCCATGTAGCACTGTGTATGAAGCAGTGACTGAACATTAGGCAAAAATTACCACCACAAAAACAAAAAAAAAATTATTTTGACCTGTCGGTCCTAAATGCCCTGAGTCATGTTAAAGGCATGAGTTTATACTGCAAAACGCACAGGCAAAAAACACACACACACACACACACCCTGCCTTGTATTTTGAACAATGACAGTAATGTAGCAGAGAGGTGTTTAGCGAGGGTGCAGCAGTGACAGTAATGGCTGATGTGAGCCTCACTGTCTAAACAGAGGACGATCTGGGACATGAAAGCCCAAATCTGTGGCAAACGTCAGATAGAGGACATGACAGACGCTTGGGAAATTCTGATATTAAATCATTTGTTTCATTGTGGCTTTTTATGCCACAATGTGGTCTGAGATTGTGTGTTTATATACAGTAGTACTCACCATTGTTGCTGTGCCTGACACAGTCCTGGAAGACAGCAAGCCACTTCTTTTGCTCTTTCTCTGTCCTCACAAAAAAGTAGTGATGGCGAGCGTAGGGATGCCAGAGGATGAGGAGGAAACTGGAGGGACACTTAAGAAATGGAGAACTTCCTGCTTTGGCCTTCGTGTCTAAAAATACAGACACAACACATCACAGTGGGCTGATTAAAGCCTGAAGCTTCACTCCTGCTCCCAGACCAAAGTAATTTATCCCTTTAAGCACATATTTGCAATATAAAAGGCGTAGCTGGATTCAAAATTCACTGTGTGCATTAGATTCAAGTGTTCGACCAGAAGTTCAAAATTGAAAACAAATCCTCCAAGAAATAATTATCACAGTTGGAAGTCAAAAAGTCACAACACAGTTACAGGTAATATGACTCTTGCAATTTCAACAATGCAGGTTTAAAAACACAACGCAGCCACAATCTGTGCGTTTCCTAGAGAAGTTCTTAGTAAATTCTATGAAAAGTGATCACTGCTAAAGCTGACTGACCTGAGTTGAACTATTCCTGTTTGCTCATTTGTTAACTGATCCAAGTGTCAGAGACACACCCCAGCACATCGCATACAACAAGAACAATCAAGAACCTTCCTTGCTTACTGCTGACACAGTTCCAGTCAAACATGTGCATGGTACAACTTAGCAATGTTGTCAACTTAACTATAATTGGTGACATATGACATTAATATGACTTTATCACAAACTATCATCTATTGATATTAAGGGCAGTGGTGGCCTAGTTATAAGATAGAGATGGGCCGATACCACTTTTTTACGTCCGATACCGATACTGATACTGTAAATTTGGATGTCTGCCGATACTGATACAAATCCGATACAGTCACAGTCTTTTTTTAAACATAAAATAATGCTTTAAAATGTCTGAAAGCATGACTGAGATTATTGTTATGCTTAATGCTTAAATGCTTGATTTAAATCCTGTTTTCCCACTAAAACAATGTAATAATTACACACACACGTATATGCTAAGTTATTTGTTCTCAAAAATTGTTCATTTAGACATATAAATATTTCTTCTTTCTTATTGATTACACTATAACATTGTACAATTGAAAAAAAATTTGATCAATTGGAAATGAAATACTGAAGTTTGTCATTTTGAACCAATTTGGCCTATAAAATGAGCTGCTTTTGCAGAGAACTACATTTCCCACAATCCTCTGGGCCTTCCAGAATAAACGATGGAAAATCTATGGGAAAATCTAAATAAACGGCAGAATTGAGAGTAGAACGCTGGTTGTCGCTCATTATCACAGCACGGGTGTTTACATGGCGAAAAATGTCGAAAAATATTTTTGTGCATTTACTTCTGTTAGCGTCCGTGTGAAACACAAGCGGAGCTGCTCTAGTGAGTAAAATTAAGTAGACGAAGCTTCGATTCTAGAAAAACTGCCTGGATCATTTTTGTAATACTTTTATTGGAGTTATTGGAACAATCGTTTCAGCTCTACTTTACCGCAGTGCTACTTCCCATGCATAACGAATTGAGTGTACACGCACTTACAGATCGGCTTCATAGAACGACCCAATGCCGCCGATACCCGATCCAGCTGTTTGAGCTGTTATCGGACCGATACCGATCCACATATCGGATTGCCTACATCTCTATTATAAGATACTTGGTATTAAACCAAAAAGATATACATTTTTGTGGATTGCTATTTGATTGTATCCTACCTCCAGCACTACCACCCACCACTGACCCCTGAACAAGCCCCAAGCCCCAAGTTGCTACAAGGAGAATGTCCCTGTAAATAGGAAAATGACGTCACTCTGAATAAGAGTGACTAATAACCATCATTCTACTTTCTAATAAAAGTCATGCCTGCTTCCTCTTCATACCCTCATCCTCTTCCCCCTCGTAATAAACCTCCTCTCACCAGGCAGACAGCTGCTGAGCAGTTGAAGGTACTCCTCCATGGAAGTCAGAGCTTTGTATCCGGCACAGTTGATGACTCCTTTGGGATGCAAGCCCCTGTCATGGGCCTAAAGGAAAAACGGCAGGAATTTGTACATTCACGCTGCAGCTGTGAGCTCACGCGTTTAAACTCACACACCTGAACGCTGTTGCAAACATGGGTTTTACTCTAAACAGGCGTGAAAAGACGTAACAATTGTTAAATATTACACACTTATAAATCTGAGCAGTGCAAAATAATTTCAAGTCAAACGGAGAGCTTTCACTAAGAGAGAAGCTCCACCTAGAAAGTTAAATTTACCAAGACTCAGTTTCAGGCCCTAAGGGTGAGGCATTTATTTTCAAGTCCAATTATCTGTGGGGTGTGTTTATGTGACATTGATTGGTGGAGTCTTCCTACAAACTGTCCTCACCAGTCTGTTCTCGTAGTAGCTGATGTTGTACGAGTCCGAAACATAGATGAAGCGGTTCCTCCATTTCTTGTTTTCCTCCAGGAACTGAAACAAGTCTCCGGAGAAAATCGATTTGTCCTTCAACGGATCCTGGGGTGGAAAATAATTGTTTATTATCATTATACAATCATTACACAAATCTGAAATCTAAAATTCAGCCCAGAAATAATATAGATTCGATTTTACAGGCCAGTAATAATGCTTAAGAGAAAAGTGTGTTCAAGAGGAGCTAGTGTAGCCTGTAATGATGTGTGGGCACAGAGCCTGGCAGACAAACAGTATGTGGCTTTTGTATATGTCTGCTGCAGAGACCATAACTTTGGAACTCTGAGCAGGTGTGGGGAAAAGCCATACTGGAGTTCTAGTGGACACTAAGTGGACCAAAATGGACCGGCCTACGCTGTTTTTCGATTTTTGCTTATACATTAAAGAATCTCAGATCTAATTCCTTACCAGGAAGGAAGGGAGGTTACAGAGAGGGGGGGATTCCGTAAGCTGTGTCCAACAAAGCTTGTTTTGATCATATGTTGTGTGTGGAAACTTCAAAGCTAAAAAAACTTCATTCCATGATGTCACACGGTTCAAATGAGCATATTACACCATGCTATGACAACTGCAGACACTTCCCTAATCAGTTCACAGTATTGCAAAAGTCATGATTGGATGCACTTATGAGGCAGAACAAATCATTTTGCAATGCATGGTTTTAAAATTAGCTTTTAAACAAAATATTAATAGTGTAGGAATATTTTATTAAATAAACCTATGCTTAAGGTACAACATGTTTTAATTCCCATCACAAATTTAACAATTGCGACTCTGCACGGCAAAACCAGTCGCTTGTCACAACAGAGGTTTCCGAGAAAAACATTGCGTGTATGTTGCGTGGGAGTAAAATTTTGGATTTTTTGTTTTTAGTGTTTTGAAACGGTGGAAGGTCTATACTGTACTGTTGTGAATAAATTTCGCTGAAAAGCTTACTCTTTCCATCCTATAAATGTGACTTTCTTGGGGTGAGGAATTCAATTCCAGCAGAATGTTAAACGTTTCTGTTTTGCCCGCTCTACTTCAATATTTACGCTAAATCCACTGGTTGACTAGCGAGTCTCCCGAGTTCAGTTAACCTAACGCAGGTAGGCTATCCGTGTGGCTGTGAATGCAGCGTAGGCTACCGTAAATACAAAAGTAGCCGCGACCGCAACAAGCGTCTGTGAGTGCTGCGGTGACAGTCAACTTCAAAGGCAGATTTCTCCGTTTCTCACTTGGCGTGACAGGAGAAACCCGACTCCTTTGAATGTTGATATCTCAGTCATATGTCGTCTGATTCATTCAATATAGGTATCGTTTTGAAGGTTGATTTATGCCCTTTCATGAACACATGATAACTCAATTTTGAAAATTTGCGACAAGCGACTGGTTTTGCCGTGGAGGGTCACAAATGCTATGTTAAACAGGATCTCAATGGCAGCTGTTAGCTGATAATTTGCATATTGAATATTTATGAGAAATGGCACTAATCGAGTTGTGTCTTACTGCAGGTTTTCCATACCATGTTAGGATGGCATGAAACAAGAGAACCAAGACTTTTTACTCCGAAAAAGAGTCCATGAAGAACCATCAGATTAATGAAATACATTTTTCATTTACAAATGTGTCAACTCTATCCTACACTCAAGCACTACCACCACTGGGTCCCTGAGAAACACCATTAACCCCAAGCTGTATCAGGGAGACTGTCCCTGCAGTTAGAATATGCAAGTTACTTTGGATAACAGCTTCTGCCATAAGGAAAAAAATGTAAATTGATTTCAAATTTCACTTTTGCCCTAAACTGACTGGCCGCAGATTGACCTCAATAGTCTGGTCCTGCATAGCTCCTCCCTTATCTCTGCTCTCAAAGTCAAAGTCAACTGTATTGTCATCTCTGCTATATACTGTACAGATACACAGAGAGATGAGACGACATGGCTCCAGTTTTCACAGTGCAATAAGAAACAGGGAACAAAGAACAAAAAGGGCACATGGAATAAACAATATATAAATAGAATACAAAATATTCATTTTAAACTAGGAATGGAGTATAAAATATAACTTTAAACTAGAACTAGGAGCAGATAGAGAGACCATTTGGATGCAGTATTACCTACAAAAGTGGAAACTGACTTTAACACCGAATGTGCAAGAGGTTAGAAACTGTTTCAAAATAAAAATTCTATATCCAGTGTATTAATAAAACAGTATCTCTTAAAAAGTCTGACTAACATTTAAATTTAACATTAAGTTGGTTTTTACTGAAACAACCACCACTATTATACAGAGAATGTGAAGAACCCAGCAACAGGACAGAGTGACAAATCAGTAACACTACAGACATCAGAAAAACAAGCAGAGAGAGACAGATGTAACAGCTAATACATTTGGTGACAGATGAAGAAGATGAGGATGGTACCTTTCGGTGTAGGAGCTGCGACTGAGTGTTCCCTCCGCCCTCTATTTCAAAGCGGACACAGTTAAAGAGAGCCACAGCGTACTGCTGTTCATACACCCTCCCGAAGTCGGCTATCACCTTCCTTGTACGGCCTGAAACAAACACGGCGACAGAAACACAGACAGTCACAATGGGAAAATAAAAAGTAAACAGAAAGTAAAACACAACAGAGACCTCAATATCAACAATATATACACAAATATTGATGAATGGACCGACTGGAAAGAGATCTGGAAATATCTGTCCGTGTGCTTTTCTTCAATGTGTTTGTGACATTTTAGATCAGGCCAGGACGATGTGGGCCTATTTCTCTCCGATACAGATGGAAGTGGGTTTGTGATGAAGCAATCAGGAATCACAAGTCGAGAAAAATAGTGGCAACTACTATGGGCAGTCCATCCATAGGGCCCTATGATTTCCGCGATGCGGAAAACGTGGACGGAATCGCGGAATTCAACAAATAAAATGGAATTTGTTGTAAAACGCGGAATGTCGTATAATTCGCTGATATCGGTGTGTGGGCAAAGCAAAGGTTTCTAATCAATTTTGGCCGCTGCAGCCCCCTGTACGTGTTACCTGTTGAGGCGGGACTCAGCTTTCCACCCACACAACTGCACAGACACAGAGGGGACAACGTCAACGAAGTCCTCAAAAACATGACGGAATTCGAGTGTTAGTGCAAAGTTTAGAGCAGAACAAAAACCAAACGATTTTTATGAATCGGGAGAACAACTCTTTTGTAAGTTTTGCAAGCACACGATAGACTGCACCCGCAAGAACACGTGACGACCACTTACAGTCAAAAACTCACATCAGAAACGTTTCGTTTTGCACGAAAAAATGAATGTTTTTTTGTTGTTTACAGGTAAATTTTTTACCAAAGCAGAAAATGTATTGCATTGTTCTTTTTTTAAAACATAATTAAAACGTAAAACACGGAATTCAGAAGAATAAAAATGGAAAAAATGGAATTCAGGAAAAAATAAAAGGAATTTAGGAAAAAACAAAACGGATGTCATAGGGCCCTACATCCAGGATTTTTTTTTAGATTGTTGTGGAGTAAAATGAAGGGAACAAAACCACTAATATTTTTATTAACCATTAATCATTTCATTATTTTTTAAGGTAAACGTGAGGCGTTTTTATTACAAACAATTCCACAATTACACGGTACTAATGAATTTGTGGCAATAATTACACTAGCAACATCACGAAATCCTGGAGGGTCCGTGTGGGGTGTGTTGTAATGGTTGTCCAGAAGGGTTGGGCGATATCATGTCAAATCAATATAACAATTAACTGAGTGTTTTACCTTGATTATAATTACTAAATGATTAATTTGTTTTTGGCTTCTTTTGGATAGTTTTTTGCTCTCATAGTTCACTGACAAAGTTTGAAAGTAAGTGAGTGAGTGATTATTTATCATTGTGAACACACCACATCACAGCACACAGTACACCACAACGAAATGTGACCTCTGCATGCAACCCATTCGTGAAGGACCTCCGCAGCGCCTGGGGAGCAGTGCATATCTTTGTGATCTTAAAATAACCGAAGGAAAAACGCATGCAGTCGCAGACTGGACGACGCAGAGACACATAACACATTATGTGCTAATAAGAGGACATTACAGAGTACACTGGGAAAAGTATTAACAGAATTTTAAAAATATAACTGCAAGCCGTGATTACGGGGGCCATGCAGTTTGCAGCTTTATCAGTTTTTGACGAATCGAAGTGGACAGATGCTGAAAAATGACACGTTTCATCCTTTTATCTAGGGCGCTACGGTTCAAAACTTATTAGGCAAAACGCAAAATAGCTTATTATAGCGCCACCAACTGGCAGAGTGGTGCAATTTTTTTTGCCTGAGTAGTGGGAGGGGTACCTGACCTACCTGCCAAATTTCAAAGCTGTAGCCCACCCAGAGCCGGATTTCTATGACACTCGGTGTGTGGTGTTGCAGTCCTATGCCAAGCCCACCACATTTATTTGCATATTACAGCCAAATGAAGACCTAAATTAAAAATGTGCTCGATAATAAATAAAGAAGAGTGTCTTGGGATTCAAATGATACCAGTTGCATGCAGATGGGATAAAAATCCAGGGACTAGTTCGAAAAAGATGGGTTTTCATTTTATGCAAATTAGCAAAAAATCAAATATGGCAGAAATAGATGCGAGGGTCTATAAAGATTTGTCTTAACCCAAGGAGTAAGATGGTATAAGAGTTTTGAGAATCGGAGCTATGGTTCAAAAGTTATTAGGCAAAATGCAAATTTTTTTGGAAAAACGCAAAATAGCTTATTTTGGTGCAATTTTTTTTGCCTGAGTAGTGGGTGGGGTACCGGACCTATCTGCCAAATTTCAAAGCTGTAGGTCTTAGTTTTTTCTCCACAATGCGTTTTAAGGCAGGAAAAAAAAAAAAAAATCTGCATGATTCCAATAGGGTTCCACGCAGTGTTCCACTGCATGGCCCCCTAATAACTATCAAGAGCAATCTTACGTCAATTAGGATTTATTTATTTATTTGATTAGTTTTTTATTAATAGCCCAACTGTACTGTCTAGTCCAGGGTTTCCCAATCCCGGTCCTCGCGGAACGCCGCTCTGCGCAGATTCGGTATTTCCTGCACCGCCGCACGCCGATCCTATGTTGCTAATTAGCTAATCAGTAGCATCAGCTGTGCTGTGGGTCGGGAAAGTCGAATCTGTGCGGAGTGGTGTTCCGCGAGGACTGGGATCGGGAAATGCTGGTCTAGACTAGTGAATTTTCCCCCAATAACAATCCCTTAAAACAGCAGTTGTCCATCAGACACACACTAAGCCGTACACAACATAAGCATGATCACTCTTATGCGCTTTGCTTTTGTTGGCTAGACGCGGAGTGAGACGGCATCGAGAACATGGTCTACTGACAGCCAGAGAGGCATTGCAGTCGTGTGGTGTGTTTCCTGGCACAATTTTCAGACTGTCTCTGGGTGACTGACAGGCATTTGATTGCTACATAACAATAAAAGTTTGCAAAAGATACTTATCACTGGAGCAATGAACTGAAGAATTAAGGCAAATTTTGTGCCAAGTTAAACTGAAAAAGAATACAATCTTAAGTTATGAAAAAAGTGAATAGAATCTCAACATTAAGTAGCATTATTCAGGCTACAAGGTAAAACACGGTGAGGTATGCAGAAGAGAACTTTACAGTTAGGCAAATTAAGTTTGATCTGTTTGTGGAAAGACAGAGATGATAATGTAGCATTTGCATAATTCAAGAGCCACTTATATAAATGTGGGAAGCATTTAACTTTCTAATGTTTGGCCATCCGTATGCAGTGACCCATTCTTTTAATCTCTAAAATTACCTTTCTATCTTTAGGATAGATAAACACAACCCTATTTTACAGACGATGGTTCCTCAAAAACCTGCATCAACGCAGCTGGGCTGGACTTGGCACTGAGTCAAAGTCACCCTGCTGTGGAAACCTCTGGTCAGTCTGAAGTGGACCAGTCAGCTGGACGGCGTATGAGAGGTGTGTGTGTGTGTGTGGATATATATAAGAATCTCCAAGGGCAGGAAGGAACAGATTGTTAGCAGAGGAAGAAAAGGAAGGCTGTGTTTGTGTGTGTCCTGACTGTGCAGTGACATTCCCCGTTGACACTGTAGAGCGCTACTCTAAACATTTTTTTGTTTTGTATTTTAGGCGACATGACTTGGACTAGGGTGGCATGATAATTTGCAGTGCTTACAGCACAAAATGAGCAAAGCATGCAACCACACACACACACACACACACACACACACACACACACACTCTGGCAATATTTTATAGGCCAGTCTCTCCTCATGATTAGAGATGAACGTATAGACTCAGTTTTCTGTGCAGCCAGAGTGTATATAATTATGTATGTGTGTGTGTGTGTGTGTGTGTGTGTGTGTGTGTGTGTGTGTGTGTGACTCTTAGGACAACAAGAAATGACCTGAAGGCAGTGAGCAGTTTGCTTATTTGCCTACAGAGGCAAGGCAAAAGTTTGCAGATGGATTTACATAATGGCTCTTCTCTCAATATTTATCAAAGTTAGAGGGGAGAAAACTATTACCAAATGTTATCGTCTTCCAAAAACAGTACTGCATGTTATAGGTAGTGGCGACCTAGTGGTTACGGAACAAGAGGTTCAAGTCTGGTCCTAATCGACCGCCAGCAATACCGTGGGGGCTCTGAGTAGGACCCTTAACCCAAAATTGCTCTTGCAAAGAAGGTCTACTGAATGCCATAACTGTAAATGTTATTCCATAACAATACATTCAGTAAGATTTGCTCAAAACGACTATAGAATTAACTTTTAAAACCCCTTTTTTAAAAATATTGGAGCATTATAGCATTTGTAATTTGTAGCTGACAAAGACAACAGTTACTTGTCTTTATTTGACTGGGACCACTAAAATATCATACACAATACATTAGGTAATGGATGCGTATTTAATCTCCAAAAGCCAGATCTATTCGAGCAGTAAATACTGCCATGCAGGTTCACAAAAAGAGTTTATGTCTAAGACCAAACCTGCCGCAAATCCTGTGTGAAGGACATTCACCAAAAAGCTAAAAGCCTAAGGTAGCAGTTTGGACACACAGGTGTGAACCCATGCAAGACTGAATGGTAAAATCTGTCATTATTCCAAAGCTCCTTAAATATTGACTTGACACCTGAAGGAGAGTGCATCTGTGTGTGTGTGTGTTGATTCAGCTGTGCATTGTATCATACAGCGTCAACTTCTAGAGAACGTGCACTAGTAGCACGGATGGACTCCCCTACATATCTGCCTTCGTAGGTAGCAATAAACTCCTTCTCGAAAAGGCTGACTAATCTCCTCTCCCTCGCACTGGCACTCTGAGTCAGCACTATTTTACCCATAAGAACACACTCCCACACCAGCCCCCCACCCCTCCCCGAACTTTACTGTGTGTGTCCTGCATAATGAAAGAAGAGGAGTATGGCTGACTCGGTACACGCTTACGAAAATGGAAGGTATTGGCAAATTCTGCAACACACTGCGCTTCCAGAATGGGGTCAGACGCAAGAAAAGGAAAGATGGCAGGAAAGAACGGATCAGGGGAATGCACAGAGGTGAAGAGAAACTGATGGACACGGCCTGCATAGGAAATAAATCCTCCTTGTTGTGACAAACCCTAATGACGGCTTCACCATACCTGTTTGAAGGGCATGTTCGTACCCGCTTGCTTTCCATCTCTGTCTATAGGTATGCTGCTCTACAGACTGAAGTCTGTTAGGGAGGTCTGCAGGTCCTGAGAGGAATTTCCTGTGCTAAAGGTCCACTTTGACCTTCTGACCTAGCGTCTATCTGACCGAGTCATCCTCACACACATCGGAAAAACGGCCCTGAAGAACCTCAGTTTTATATGAGTGCAAACCTTCTACAGTTTTATATTTAGCACTTTCTTTGCAGTCTGAGTTGTCCTTTAAGTCTCAGTTATGAGAATGTCTCAAAAATATATTACAAGTTTGTTGTCTTTGCTATATCCAAAACCTACAATAACATTTTTTATCTTATCACAAAGTGTAATGGAATGCAATGATGTCACCTTAAAATAAAATGAAAAAGACGATGAAATTTATGCATTTTTAAACCTAACCCTAAAACACAACTGTAAGACTTTGTGCATCAGATTCAAGGTTACAGCTCTTAGATGTGATAAATGAAGGATTTTTAAAGATTTTTCTATTCAGTGGCACCCCAAAATTTCTTTATAGACACTCCAAATGGATGTATGACTAATAAAGTGGTAGTGAAGCTGCTACAGGGTTATTAAAGCAGTCTGCGCTATTTTACTGCGTCATGGGCCAAGAGCAGGGATAAGATGGTAAGTTCTAAGAGAAAGCAGAAGCAGCAAGAAGAAAAGAAGGGGGAGGGTGGGGCGGTGGCAAGTGCAGAAAGAAGATCAGTCAGTCAGAGACAAGTCTTCCTTTCATCTGGCACAAGACATGCATTACAGAAAATCTCACCCAGATTAGAAGCAGTGGACTACTGAGCAAAGACAACCCCACCAACACACACACATACACACACCATACGCCTCTAACTTCATTCGAGCATGCGTGTATGTGTAGGGTTGCACTGATGCCAAATTTCCAGCCACAGTTCAAGACGCATGTCTTCCTGAGGCATTCCCAGAATTCTTGGGAGGCTGGCTCACTCCAGCTAGCACTGAAAACGCTTCCTTCATTTTCCTTAAACCTCTTTCCAGACCATTCTGTTATAATAAGAGTTTTATCTATAATGCTGACTAGAGATTTTCCTAATTCAGGATCTGGTGAATAGCACAAATGTTGAGTTAGCAAATTTAAGTCCAACTGGGCCCAAATTAACTCTTTAAAAGAGTTAATGCATCCTTCCCAACTTAATATGAGGTCTTGTGTTTGTAAGGGATGCAGTGCAAAGGAGAAACATATTTTTATATAATAAACCAACCAAAGAAAGTCACTACAAGCCATATTTCCAAACAGGAATAACCTCCAGAAAATGACAGGTTGGCCACATTTCATTTACATTGTTGGGTCACAGAGCCAACCTTGTTGTTACTATTTCCATGTCAGAAAAAAAGCAACTTGTAACTGCATGGCAAACTGGCCCTTCCTCAGGAAAATTCTGCTAGATGTGCATGTACTGTATAACCTGAGGTTCTCTCCCATAAACCCCCTTGAGAAAAGCAATAAAGCAAGTCTGTACAGGCAGTGTGGATCTGATTGACATCCACAGACGAGTTTGGTTAAAAACCACCAAACAAAACTGGGGCCCCCCTTTTAACCTCCATTCACAATTCTGCACTGCGACCACTAACCACAACAGCAGCAGCAGCAGTCTTTGGGCTCTCCACCCAAAATGATTGCAAGGAAGACAATAAATGCTGTAGAGTTCTACTGGAAATAACAAATCATATTAAAATGTTTTGAATGAAATGTTCTGATAGGGGAGTGCACTTTTATAGATATATGATATATATATAGGAATACATATGCATTAATAATAATAATAATAATAATAACACATTTGAAAAGCATTTGTTTTGTGCCATCCATCTTTTATCCAAAAACCTTTCCAATGTGAGTAAATTATGTTCCATCAAGCAGACCTCTCTAACCAACAAGTCATGGAAAAAGGCAATGTTGAAACGATATATGGTGCAGTCCTTGGCTTAAGTCTTTTTTGACATTTGCAAAAGAAAACATTTGCTCATAAAGTGATAGGAGGTCGTAAAGCATTTATCAGTCCTACTGGCAAACTGGTGGTTAAATTCAAAACAGGTGTACAATGTCTTGTTTAAAACTATCTACAAAATGTTTATGATGTTCAAAACCACAGCCCAAGCCACTTAGCTCAGAAAGGGGAGAGTACCTTCAGTACCAATATGCACAGAATCAGATAACAGCAGCAGTTTCTTCAAAAGGTGATGCGAAATAAGTTCGTTACCTGAAGATATTCTGAAACCCAAAGACTAATGTGGGAATTCATGTTCCAACTTTACTTGTTAGCATCAACCTGACTTGACCTGTTTTCATCTGCCAGACTTTACATGTTAAACCATTACCTGTAACACTTGAGAGCAGGGGTGTCAGAAGTATTTGTAAAGTGGAGGGACACTGGATGAATAGACTGAACATGCACTATATTTCACAGGGTAAAAGTCCCCGAAATACAGTATAATGGCTGCGATGTGCATGCCGGAAAATATATTTGTAATTAGGGGAGCACTTTAACATAAAACTAACTACATTTTCTGTATCTGTCTCTCAATTAATCAAGCAGCACAAAAGAAGAAGAAAAAACAACCCTTTATGACGTATTTGATTTGACTTTGGTGATTACGTTAAAGCGATTAATGGCGCAGTGCTCTTACCTGTAATCATCTCTCGCCTTCCCTCGTCCAGGTGGGTAGAAATCACATCCCCCATGGCGGCCAAGCAGCTGCTTCGGACCTTCAGAAAAGAGAAAACTCCTTCCCTTGACAGGAGTGCCGCAAGCGAGGAGGAGGAAAAACTACTTAAAAAGCGGAAAAATAGTTTGTGCCTTTTTTCCTCAACGTTTTCCAAGAAAACATCCCCACAGGACGGTAAAGCGAACCAAACCCGATCCTACAAACAGTCCCCCGGCCTGAGAGACTCGATCTGGGACCAAACTACAGGAAAAAGTTGCCGCGGAAAAAACACTGACAGCGTTGAGCGCGAGCACACTCCAACTTCTCTCTTCACGAGACTCGTTACTAACGAGAGGTTGCTGGGAGAGGGCGTGGTCTGCGCACTGGGCGTGGCGTTCTCACGGTGAGCGTTAGGTGTGGGAACGCCCACAAATGTACCATATTTACTCGAACAACGCGATTTCTGTGCGTCGTTGAGGCTTGACGTCATATCATCTACTGAAAACCATTGTGGTCGACATACAAAAAACATACAGGAGAAAAACATTGTTATTATTTTATAAACAAACATCCTAACAATCTACATTACATAAAAAATATGCATTAAGAAACAAACTGTTATTTTCTAAACAAACATGTAACTCCTGAATATATCACTCGCCAACTAGTAGTAAACTAGTCAGCCCTAGACAACTATATTTTTAATGATTACTTTAATGCATGTGTCACATTCAGAACCAGGTTGAGTATTAAGGTGGAAAATATTCTGCGTTTGAACCTGATGACCTGATACAATGGTGCACTCTAGTGGACAAATTTGGTGAGGACCATTCAATGCAATGGTACCTGTCATTCTGAGGAAATGGTTAAACCGTGTGAATAACAAACGTGAGAATAACAGGAGACAGGGGCACAGGTAGGGGGGGCAGCATTCCGGGGTTGGTGGTTTGGGGAGCATGGGCCTAAAATGATTTTTATTTCAGGGGGCCCAAAATTCAGCCAGGCGCCCCTGTCGGAGAATATGAATGTCAGTAGTAATAATGTCATAAAAATACATAATAACATTAAACGTAATATATTGCATTAACAGTATATAAGTATTTGTATTATGAACTTTTAAAAAGCCTACATTAGACATTTACAAAAAAAAACAAGCTGCTGTAGGTAAAATGTGTTTTATTGTCTACAAAAGATCAAATGCGAATAATAGTTGTAGGCTGTACTCTATAACACTCAATGTCTCCGTATTTAGTAATGGCATTATGCATTTAAGTGTACAAGTTTACACATATGTAAGCATCACATTCGGAAGCACCATCTTTGCCTCCTCGTCTTGTTCCACAGGGAGGGGCGGATGCGCAGTGACGTCTCCGCTCGAAGCTCCGCAGTCAGCGGCGGTGTGAGAGGCGCAGCCTCGCTCTGGCACAGGCACGGGCACAATACAGCGGGAGGAGCAGAGACTGCGCACGGAGTATCATCCAGGAGCAGCATCATGGCACCCATTGGATTAAAGGCGGTGGTCGGTGAAAGTAAGTGTACCATATTCTTAAAATCCCATCCTTTTTTTCCTCAATTTTTTTTCTTTTAAAAATCGACGAGACGAGACGTTGCGTTTAGGCCCTTGCGCTTATGTCCTCAGCGCTCTTTGCGCAGTAGGTGCTCCCCTTGGATGCGCCTGATGCTTGCGTTGCTTTTGTGCAGCGCGTTGATCTCAGGGATTGTTATTCGAAACGTCCAGTGATTTAAAAAAAACGTGTGATGGTTCGTTTAAAATGATGCACGAATGTTTAAATAAACGAACGTGGTGCGTTTTGACGTAAAGACAGTCAAACGCAGAAACGCCCTTAGTTTAAACACACGTACAAATTCTGCGGTGCAAAAAAAAAAAACGACGCGCTGCTGCGAATGTAAACGCACCGGACACGATCGTTTCGGTTCAAATAAAACACGTTTACTGATGATGGTCTGTTATACGAGAGAAATAACATGATCATTTCAACAGACCCTGATTATTAAGCTGGTAAGTGGTTTGAAATCTTAGCTGCATTAGTGCATTAAATGGTGAAAGCCAGTTTCAGATTCAGCTGCTTTTTTGGGGGGGAGAAGTTCCAGATGGCATCGTTAAATGGCGGACTGGTGCATCTCCAGCCGAATCGTAGTAGATGAAAGGGGGTCTATATAATGCGCATCCCCTTGTTGTGTGTAATTTCCGTTTCCCATCTTCGTCGAGCCGTGAAATACGCGTCGCTTCTACGGAGAGGCAATTTAAGGCAAGAATAGTGTAACATGGTTGTGTGGGGGGACACAATGCGGGCGCATTGGCAAAAACGAGAGTGTGTGTATGTGTGGGGTGGGAGTTCATGTCATGATATAAATGATGACTTTAAACCCTCCCGTAGGAACCCAAGGCCTAAGAAGTGCGGAGTCAGATATTAAGAGTCTTTAGCACAGCTTCATGATCTATCAACCATATGCCACAGTGTGAAAAGCGTAACATTTCGTTAATGTAGTCTTATTTTAAGTTCTTAAAGCCTCAAGTATAATAAATACATGTAATATTTATACACCATCTGTATTTTATATTCAACAAAAACCACACTGGACTTGGTATTTTCAGCATAAGGCATTAACTAATGCAATGCATCATTTATATGACTGACAATATATCTGAAACGCTTCTAAAAAATATTGTAAAATATTTAAGCAAAACAAAACTGGTAAAACAAGTAAACAGGCATTAATTACAATGAAATATATACTGGCTATGAAATATGAGTAAATAGGCACAATTACATTGGCATTTCTAGTAACTAGATTTTTTGGAGTAGTAATTGCAATTGTGAGAGCAAATTTTAAGTTTTCGACTTAAAATTTGAGTATAACTGTTGCGTAAGTGTGTTTAACACAAACATAACCGCATTCGGCCACCCGGATGGGGGAAGGGCACGCACCGCTTGCAGCCATTCTACTCTGATAAAAAAAAAAGAAAAAGAGAAAAAAGAGCGAGTAGGTCGTAAAGAGGATTGGAAGCTCTATCACAAAAATAAATAACAGCTTTGTCCGAGTAAAAATGTCACCCAATCTATAACAGTTTTAAGGGCATCAACTTACTTTAAATGATACCGCATTGCTAGTAAATAAATTAAGCGAGTTATTATTTGTCATTGTGACTCAAAACAGTACACAGTGCACCACAGCGAAATGTGACCTCTGCATTTGACCCACCGGTGAGGAAGCAGGGGGCACCCTAGGAGAGCAGTGCTTAGAGACAGCACCATGCTCAAGGATTTCTCAGGGGTACCTTTGCCGGTATAGGAAAAGGAACGGGCGACTCTCTGATCCAAATCCCTAACCATATTATACCACCACTGCCTGCAATGCTATTGCATAAAGTCAGCAAAGGTTTTGAAATACATCTCTAATATCTAATTCCTTAATAACTTGCATTTGCTACTAGTTAATTAATCGTTTGATTAAACAGTCAAGGAAATAGCGTTAAACAGTGTTGAAAACATTTTATTGCTATTGGTGACGATCTGCCCAGAATACATCACGTCTTTATTCTCTCTGTTTTGATGTCCTTCATTCATCTGAAGATCTGATCAAATTTTCCACCAATTCAGCCGCGAAATTATTTCTTTCCCTCGACCAGAGTTAACTCGGGTCATACTAGCATCAACGCCCCATTACCACCTTGCCCTAGCAGGACAGGTAGGTGGGCGGAGCTGTAGGATGGACCAGAGGTGGGATTAGGGGGAGAAACAGGTAGACTTGGAAAGTTAATTCGTTCGAGGGGTTGTCAATCCCGATTTCTCCGGGTGCTGCCCATGGTAGCCTCCCACTGTTCCTTCACGGATGGGTCAAATGCAAAGGACACATTTTGTTGTGGTGCACTGTGGTGTGTTCACAATGACGAATAATCATTCACTTTATAACGCAAAATGAGCTACGCTTAGAATGAAATGAATATTTTGTATTTCACCCATACGTACCTGAAATAACGTGATGCTGCTACATAAATGTGGGCTTCTTCGTCGCTGTTATTTTTTGTATTGATAGAGTGACGTCTCAGTTTACCAGACGTGACAAAACTTTGGCACGAAACTGCACAAACAGAATTGTAGTCAAATGTCGTGCTGTTTACAGACCTTCTTCGTAGCTTAACCTGAAGAGTGCTTATATGTGTATATAAAAACTATTCTGTATCTAATCTAACCTGAAGTGAAACGGACTTAAATGGAATACATTGGCGTGATCGTAAGTGACGAGTAAAACTCATGTATGAAAAATTTCGATTCCTAGAGCAGAAGACGAGGTTTTATAGAGCAAACAATACAGTATTGATAATGTGATAGAGGGTGTTTTCCAATAAATAATTTATTTACTTACGTTTTGTGTAATTTCGAGTAAACATTGCGCCCGTTGGGTATTTTCAGTATTCTCATAGATAACTTAAAAAGACAGATTTTATGGCGTCTACAGGAACGAGAAATAAATGTGCAATAATGCAAATAAAAATTGTAATACTTCCCAAAAGGCAGGTATTTACTGGTATTCACAAGACTGGTAGGTATTGAATAACTACCAGCAGAAATGTACAGTAAAAAGCTCATAGAAATATTATTTGAGTTGCTTTTTCATCTTAGATCTTGCATGGTTGATTTTCTGGCTTGTTGGTGTGTTAAATTATTTTTCCCTCTATATTGCATTTTTGCATAGTGTACAGTGTTATTATGAAGCTTAATAACCATTAGAATAGACTGGAATTTGCCCGTGTTACAGGCATGGGTTGTGTGACCTTATCTTAATAAGGATTCTATACAGGTAAATTGGTGCTAAACATGTGAGTATAAGAAATTACAGAATTTGTAAATGTTGAAATGTCTAAAAAGGCCTGAGTTACATAACATTTTCTCATTTAAATGTGAAAAAAGTAACACCTGGAATTTATTGCTCCAGCCAGTTTGCTTTGGTCAATGATGAAGTGCATAGGGCCTGATAAACATCTTGTTGTAATAAGACTTGTAGAACTAGGCCAAAACAGAATCTCTGTGAATGACTGAGAGGGCTGTTCTGACAGGAATGTCTTTAAAGGGACGGTCATTACTCTAGTTCCAGTCAGAGAGAGTCTTTCTTTGTCTCACTTTGTGTTTATTTCTTTGTATCCATGCACAGATCCTTACACTTCATCTACAGCTACTGGGCATATTCATGTTGGAGGATTTTACAATGTCTGACATTGTACAGAATATAGCTTCTGAAAAAAAGAAGGAGGTCAAAGAATTAGTCAGATTATCTGATGTGATGCAGTTGCTGATAACCTTTTTGAGAGGCATCTTGTATTCAGACAGTAATGCGAATACATGCACATATACACTGCAGCAATATGTTACTGGCTGTTGTATAATATTAACTTGATTTAATCCTTAAATATGATCATGTTCATAAAGATGGATTTAACTACAGCTCTAGGGCAAACATTTATTCATTTTCCAAACCGCTTAATACCAACCGGGTGTCGCATGGGGACCGGAGCCTATCCCAGGAACAAGGCAGGGACCAACCCTGGGCAGGTGCCAACACACCGCAGGGCGCGCACACACACACATTCAGACCTTACAGGGCCAATTTAGAGTTGCCAATGAACCTATATCGCATGGCTTTGGACTGCGCGAGGAAACCGGAACACCCAGAGGAAACCCACGCGAACACGGGGCGAGCATGCAAACTCCACACAGAAAGATCCTACGGCCGTCCCCGGGGTTCGAACCCAGGACCTTCTTGCTGCGAGGCAGCCGCGCTAACCACTGCGCCACCCCTGATGTCCTCAGCAGTCACTTAAATTCAAATTCAAGAGAAACAATGACATGACATTAAGGTGGTTGAAACCATCTCTCACATTTAAGTATGCTTGAATGCGCTTTATTTGTGGAGGTATAAGAGTTCTACCATTAAGGGTGGGTCCAGTAGTATACAAATGGCTTTTTAGAAGCATTTTAGGAGGCATATTTCCATGTAGTTGATCCAATTTCTCCTCCCACTCAGGACATTAGTGCGCTGTTCTGCACATTATATTCAAAAAATGCAATCAACACAAACAGAAATAAAAAAATATAACTAACAATTAGGCAAAAATACCGAGATTAAATGCTCAGGGTTTTATTGGGAGGGAGAGGATGTTAGTGAGAAAGGAAACGAAGATAGGGAGTGGTTGACCGGATTGTGGGGAGGAAGGAGAGTGGAAGATGGAGTGTAGAGGAGAGGAATGATCTGAATGTAATAGCTGCCTTTCGTTTTGGCAGAAATGGCACCCGTGTAATGATGTGCTTAACGCTGGGGTGACGCTGACTCAGCTATGCACTTACTGTGTCTGACCCAGTCTGATGAGATTAGAAGTCTCTCATTCTCCTGCTTTCCCAAAAACCTTTACAAAGCACACACCGTATCATGCATCAACAGGCCTCTTTATGTATAGTAGTATAAAACACTGCAGCGTTATGTTGCCGATGCACTAGTACTAGGCCTGCACAATGTATCATTTCAGCGTTATCATCGCAAGGTGCTCATGTACAGTAGTCACAAGAAGTAAATCAAAGATGTCAAGCTACAACTCATTTTCTACTTGATACTCAGGAAAAACTTGTTTTTATTTTCCATGACTAATCTACAAAATAAGTCTGACACATCATTAACTAAAACATCATTTGCTCTAATTTAAGGAAATGACAAAAAGGATGCTTAGCAAGAAAAAGGAAAGCAGATGTATGCACTTATATAGTGCGGCAATTGCAATGACTGTTGCATAATATCAGCTGGCCTAATTTAATCCTTGAATATGTCCACTTTAATAAAGATGGACGGAACAGCAGTGCCGGGGCAAACAAGTTGACATATTCAGCAACTATAAAGAGAAAATACTTGAGATAAACAATTACAACAATTACCCTTTTTTTCCTTGCAAATTGCACCTCACTACAAAATCCCTCCAATCATTCTAGTTATTACATATTTCAAAACATTTAGTATAAATTTATATGAATATTTATGTTGCAATGGGTATCTCAGAAAAATAAAATTTCCCTGTATTGTGCAGCTCTTTCTTGTACTGCACCCAAACAAACAGGTCTGAGATTGTATTTCTTTACGTCTGAAGTAAATAACATTTTATTGATGATGACTGCAAAGCTGCTTTTTTTCCTGTTTCATCTTAAGTGCATACGGGTTAGGTCGCAACTGCCAGTTAGGCATGTAACCATATGTTAATTTCGGCTAGATTGAGCTGAGATGAATTAGCATTAAAGGTGCTGTCTGCAGTGCCATGATAAATAGTAACGAGAGTAGTTCGATCTCCCTGCTTTCTCTCTGGGGAATACATTACCCAGCATTCCCACTCTACACACCGGGTTTATTGCCTTCTTCTGAAAATGAGCCAGGCCAGAGAGCTCAGGGGAAAGATAAGTCAGACCTGCAGATAAATGATACGGTTGCTGCCTTTGAGACTTCCACATGATTGTGGATGCTTCGTAGCTGTTGTGTCTTTGTGCTCAGAGCAGTGTGTTCTTAATTTTACGACAGATGGTACTGCAGGGCTGCAAGCAAAAAATATTACATGCATTTAATAAAAACGATAAATCAGAAGTGCTGCTGAAAAATTTTGAGCAGTATTATCTAATCGATTATGCACCTGTAAATTTAGTTAATTTTGGTAAAATATTGGTAGAAATGATCTGTTACAGAAATTAATCCAATTAGATTTTTTGTATTTTAATGACATTTTAATCAAAGAACAGCTCATTTCTGCAGAGACAAAGAAAAGGGATATTTTATCGAGATTCTTTGGTAGCTTTTCATATTTTAGGGTTTTAGTTAACCATTATTGATCAATAAATGCATTTTTCATCATTTATGTTGTTGAGTGTAAAAACTTAAGTTATCCTGAAACAATCAGAATTCTTTTTTTATCAACAGAAGTTCTGACATTGCGCGATCAAATTTTACCGTTTAAGGTGCGAGATCAATTCTACTGTCAGACATCTTGACATCTGTGTCTTTACATTTATTTATTTACATTCTTGACGTTGAGCAATTTTTTTCTACCCTACTTAAATACTGTCATTTACTTTTACGCCGGTTCAAATAAACAGCTCTTCCCAGAAGACCCCTGCCACGCCTGAATGCTCTCCTTCCACCTCAAAATGGGATGAGAGCTCCTCAGAATGACTGAGCCGCTCTATTCTCATTTTCACTGTGTTTTCTCTGGCCTGTTGTGCTGTTGGGAGAAGGAGAGGCGGCCGTGTTGCGTAATGACTCAGCATGCTGGAGTCTTACAGCAGGGCATCAGTAGGGCCCTGGCGCTGTGCGAGTGTGATCTGTCCTTGCTCTCTGTGTTTCAGGGAGGGGTTCAGTATGAGCATTCTCTCTATTTGTCGCTGCTCTTCAAGGGCAATGCTGCACAGACGCATCACAGTGATATGGTGCACAAGGGCTCTACATTATATCTTTGCCATGATGATTGTGATGTTGGCTGGTGCAATAGTCACATCGCACAACGTGCAATGTCAAGTGAGACAAATTATATCAAACATGTCATGCTACAACTTAAAACTTACTGTTTTCATTTTCCATGACTAATCTACGATATGAGTATGTTTGATATAAAGTCACTGAGTCTGATTTAAGATTGCTAGGTCTGTCACAGTACAATAAGAGATCCCAGCCTGCATTGGACAGGGGTCATTCTTGCTCAGTTCAGCAAATTGTTGGTCCTGTTCATGCTTGTTCATCTCAGAATTTGTTGTGAATATGAAAAATCCCAAGTTTCTCCAGTCTGGCTCATACGGTTTAGGAGTTACTCTGACTCTGAAATTTAATGAGATTTTGCCTTTGTTCTTAGAAATGCTCAGTCGACCATTTCCAGATGCCTACATCTTTGCAACGGTGACAAGTAGACACCTTTAAATAACTGCAGAAATGCAAGTCAAAATGTGTATATATTGGGATAAGTACTTACTGGGGAAATGAAATTACTAGGTGCTTAAAATTTGAAGCTTAATAGAATCCACGAACCCATTCTGTTAATACCATTCTGTTTTTTCTATGTTTTAACATAATATTTTTACTACCTCTTGAGATTCTGGGCCTATAGCAGGGTCACTAATATGGAAATTCCTGATGGTTGGTGACCTATAGTGCACACCAAGTGCAGTTGTAGGGTATGAAGTAATGAAGACATGGAAAAATGATTGTCCATACTTACAACACCCAAAAGAGATAGAGCCTTTGGAATACTGGTCAAAACTGAATAACAGTTTTTAAGGATTTTTTAATTGGGTACATTTTAGAAGCTATATAAATACATATCTGTAACCACACCGTCTCAGCGTAACACAATGCTGATGTTAGCCATCACAAGTCACCGTTTTGTTTCTTAAACAATTCAGTCGGTTCGATGACCCACCTGCACATGGGCCACAATCTATGATCAAACAAGAATGATGTTATTCAACTGTTAAAAATAATTGAAATATTCATCCTTATGTCTAGTGATGATACAAGTTAGCCAACCAGTAAAAATTTGCCACTTATTTCTTGAAATTATTAAAATGAATAAAAGTGTTAAAATGACAAAAATAGTGAAAGAAAAAATCAGAAACTGTTCAGCGGGTGAAGGCAGTGCTCTCAGTGACAAATGTACCAGCGTGTCTTATTTGATTAGGTGATGAAAGCAGTTCCATGCAGCAAAGCACAGTGGGATAAAAGGCCGGCTGTCTCTTTAAGAGGAGAGAGAGAAGTGAAAATCCTAAGAGAGCGAGTGGAAGTGGGTCATGATATCAGATGTGAGAGCCTCAAGGGATCCCGGGACATAGTAGGGTTAAATCTGTGGTCCTGCATGAAAGGGTGGAATAAAAGGAATGAGTTGGAGGAGGGGTTGGATTTTAATAATAAAAAAAATTAACATTATTGGCTTTTCAAACAATTAATCAATATCATAAATCTAGGTATTGATGCTTTATTCAAATAGTTTATTGTTATGAGGAAAGAATTTTTAGAACATTGTGTGAAAGACATCAAACTGCTGTTTTTTAATCTTTAGTCCATCTACTGTCAAATGTATAATATCAAGAATGGCTTTTTCTTAAAATACAAACATGCAAAGAGGCCTTTAAATCTCGAACAAATGAGATTTATAGATCATATCCTGTAGCTGTATCTGAATGTGACTCTTGATATCAGAATTATGTTGATTTGCGAGATGCAGTTCCATTTCCATCTTTAGGGATCAGGATCATAAAATCTAGCACACACAATTCACCCATCATTCCCTCATGGCTCACTCTCTCGCCCTTTCATTCACTCTTCCATATTAAAGCTAAATCTATCCATTGCTATTTAAAGTGTTACTGCACAACACAGTCTTTCTTTTAAAATTACTGATGCAAATGTTGGTTATACTGTATCTGTAGGATTCAATTAGACTTCATCTCTCAACGCCCCGCTGTAGGCATTGTAATAGTAAGAAGGGCTGGAGTGTTTGTTTGAGGTGTGTGTTCAGGAGAGAGAGTGAAAGCCAGACATTTGGAGGGGGTGGTGGTGAGAAGCTGATTGTGACAGCTGGTGGTGTCAGTGACAACATCTGCACCTCTCTCCTCCCTGCTTACTACTAACACCCAGCCCTGTAGCAGAGGGGAAACTGTGTTTAATATACACTGAGATTTGTAAAGGCAGCATGCTAATATTTGATGGGATGATTGGAATTAAGTGTAGCTGGATATACATATTTAAATCTATTATTATGTGCAGACTGAATTACTGTGCCATTTATAGCCACATTGCAGCAGATGGCACTGGGAAACTGGCATTACTGCCTTTAAGGATCCTTCTGGTCTGTTAGTGCATATAACTGTCAGTAAGGGATTATCAACAGTTATAAAAGAAGAGCAACGATGGAAGTGCTTTCTTGAGCTGTTAATAATGTTGTCATTATGTAGTTCGTCCACCAGAGGGCAATGCTGCAAGTTCATTTTCGTGTTTTTATTAACGCTGGGAAACTTCTAAACATTTATCATTTACAGTAAATATGTTAATCAGAAGTAACTGTTTTCTGCATAAATCAAACACCACGATGAGTGTAAATGTGTGATACTGGCACAATGATGTGCATGATATAACAGCTTAGATTTTAACTTGCCATTGCCCAAAACATCAATAATGAACTGCAGACCTAATTAGCACCAATTAGCAACCACATAAAAGCAGTTAAAAGGTCATGGTTGCTACACAGTCTGGTTGTGCTTCATCTGGAGTATGTGCACAAACAGTACTTTCTTTTTCCTTAAGTTCCATCTGGACACTTGTTAAAATGAAATTTGCTGTTCACAGGAGACTTTCTCTGCTCATTCACTGCCTTATTTCCAGATTAATTTAAAAAAAGCAGTATGCAGTTTTATTTTTGTGAGAACTCAACCACACATTGCACATACCTATCCATTTTTAGTGTTTCTGTCATTATATTTAAAAATGTTTTTATAATCTTACAATTATAGAAGTTTAAAATCTTTAAAATCAACTTGTCAGTACCTGTGTTAGTCAGAAAGTAATAATAAAATTTTTATATCTTATTTTCTAGACTTTTTCTAATCTACGTTTTTTTCCTGTCGAGAAGCTGAGCCATTACACAAAGGATGGCATTTGGTTAGGCTTCCCTTCTGAAATCTGATCTCTGTTTAGACTGCACTTGTTTGCTCTGCATAGTTACTGTGAAGAGGAAGAGTGACCCCTCTAGCTTTTCCTTCAGGTCGTCCAACAAGAGCTGACCTTTCTCTTAGTTTTTACTCTAGAGGCCCAGCCTCTGTCATTTAACATGATAGAATTTATTTGGTAGGGTGAACAAGAAGCTGATGGCTGATGTTAAAAGGTCAGGTGCTGTGCCTGTTTTCAAACACATCCTGACAACATCAGCTTCACTGCAGATTTTTCCTTTCTCTGAATGAAAAAGATGTGCTGTAGTGAATGTAATTCATGAGCTTGCATCTTGCATAATGATTTAGACCAATTCTAAAGGTCCAAAGCACTGCAGAGTTTAGCACTGAGCCTAATTTAACACACCTGATTCAACTCTTCAGCTAATTAAAAGCCCTTGCTTTTCTTATTTTCCCCTTCTTTTGCAAGGTGAGAGGTAAAACTATGAAGAACTGTTGTCCTCCAGGACGTGGTTGTGTATTTAGATTGCTCTTGTCCTGTTTCTTAAGTAATTAATGAAATGAGCAACCTACACAGGAGCCTGAAAATTGCCCAGGGGAAATGACCCTTCAAGTGTTGCCGTTTGGTTGGTATTGAAATTTAAAATGCACCTCTGAAAGATAAAGAATGGATGATTTACAGCATGATATTCCCAAGTATCATTTATATGTAGGCAATACTTAGACAATGTGCAGCTGTGACTGTAAATTAACCTTATACTTGCCTTCTGTTAAGTACAATAATTAAATATAATTAATGCTGGTGTTATTTTAAATATACTGTAAGTATCATCACATGTAAGTGGCATCACAATATTCATAAATGTCTAATTCTATAAATGAAAGATTAATTAGGATACAATTTGGGTCTGATTTTCATGAAACTTTACAGATCTTATAGATGCTCATTGTGCAAGCAATTCTTACACATACTGACCATTTTTGCACTACAGTCTTGTATAATATGTATGAACAGTGTTAAAGAAAGCATGGTAATCCAAACAATAAATCAATCACAGTAAAGATTGTGAACTCTAACCCTGACGGGTCAGATTAACACAGAGCCATGAGATAGAATGGAGATCTAAATGAGCCTGAAACAGTAATAAATAGTGTTTTGTTTCATATCATTTTCAGTCTGTAAAATTAAAGTTGTTGGTGACTAGTGGTAAGACACTCGCTTCTGGACCAGGAGGTTGTGGGTTTGAATCCTACCTCTGGCATTACCACCACTGGGTTCCTGAGCAAGACCCTTAACCCTAAATTGCTCTCCGGCGAGCTGTCTCTGAAATTAGGAATAGGAAGTCCCTCTGGGGTACGTTTCCCAAAAGTATAGTTGCTAAATGGCATAAATGTAAAGGTTTTGGTGATTAGCTGTGTTAGCTAGCTGTGTTAAAGTAGGTGGGATGTTAAGCCCTAAGGGGTGGTTTCTTGAACAAGGATTAAGCTTAGGCTTGGACCAAACTGCAGTACCAACGAAGATTCACCATTCAAACTCAAAGATAGTCTTGGCATAGGCTTAATCCTAGTGTGGGAAACTGACCCTAAAGGTATCTAACATTGGAGTCTAAATGTTTTCACATTTGTAACCTTTTATTTGCTGTCATGCAAGAGAACAATCTGTCCACATGTTTATACTCAGCGGACCATAATTCATGCATGAAAGAGTTAAAGGACCACTGAACCCTCCTAGGCATTTTTGAAGTAACTTCTAGCCGTTTTTTCTTTTTGGTCTTGAAAAAGCATGAAATGTTACTGGGCAAGAGATAGGAAGAGGTTAGGAAAGATTTAGTACAAATCAGACATTGTTAAACACTGCCTAGTCCACCTTTTCTCCCCCTCCACCTCTCTTGTTCATTCCCATTTTAAAGTCTTATTTCTAGTTGTGCTGCGGCTGGAGCTTTGTTCACACCCAGAGGAGATGTGACCCTTTAACAAGCTGTAATATTACAACTCTGCTCTGGGTCACATCATTTAAGTCTGTTCAAATGTATGTTTCCGTAAAGCCCTGAGTGACATTACCTTGTCTAGGACATTATAGCAACAGGCACACTGATCTTAGGTATTATAATTATCTGATTAACGACCAATTGCCCACTTTCCTGTAAATGTCTTGAATAAGCATTGACTCTCATTCAGATTTTAAGCAGCTCACTAATCTCCGCCATTCACTGAAACCTGCCCTCTATATGAACAGCTATAATCCGTTTGCAGCCAGACGGCGGTCCGAGTCACGGAGGGGCTTAACTCGGCCCCTCTGCTGCCATCCAAATGTCAAACCGCGAGCAGTGTTTGAGATTATTCTTTGTAGCCCTGCAGCCAGATGGCTAGTTTAGTGATCGGGCTAATAGTGGCCTGACAGTACAAATATTGATGCTTGGATTCAATCCCTGAATGATGGGATTACTTATAAAAACTGAGAGAGAGAGTCTGAAACGAAATAAATCACCATAATTTGTCCCTCACAATATTCTCAATGAAGCCCTGAAGTCATCTGACCTTGGATCAGCCCTTGTGACGCTATCGTGCAATCTGACTGTGAAGATACTGTCGGATTTCCGTATGTCGTTGTCCTTGAGCCCTCGCTTCTAACTTCAGTTCAGTGGGTTCAGCTTCGGAAGACACAAATGCGTCACTGAATTTTTTTGACCTAAAGCAATGACTGCTTTCTTTAGATGCAGTTTTTAGCACCCAACATTGCATTAAATTTGGATGCATGTCATCAGTCGTCATGCAGCATCATTTAGTGGAGGAGTACGGGCATGTGTTTAAAACCGTAAAGGCGGAAAAATGGATAAATGAGAATGTTATTTTAAATGATGTTTAAAAGCTTCTGCAAACTTGATAATAATGTGGACACAAACAGTTGGTCTCATTCGCTAACTGTTAAAAGAAATTTGGTCTTTTTAAACCCACAGTTTTCTCAAATATTCTGACATTCACCAATGGTTTCTTATGCAAGATTTGTTCCTAGGTCAGAATAGAATCTACAGTTGTATAATATTATACTTTTTAAATGTCTTAACTTCCTTAAAAACTAATTTAATAAAAAAAGATTAAGAAAATATTGGTGAACGAGGCCCGTTGTGTGAAGCACTGAGAGGGAATGAATTATGCAGTAGTTTTTTATTGGGGCACAGTGTTCAAATGAAGGAAAGAGAATGTCTTATATAGAGAGGTAAACCAGAGAGGGGGAGAAAGACAATTCGCATTAATGCCAGGAGCTGTAATCACAGCGAGGATCAGGTGTGGCTGGGATAAACACGGCAGTGTAAAATGGCTAATAAGGCAGGCACAGGTGTATGTGTGTGTATAAAAGAAAGGACTGTAGCTACATCACTAGTGGCATGCTAGAGAACTTTACTGTTAACTTTCTGTCACGGCTTACGATCTAACCATAATTGAGTTTTAATGCGGGTGTCTGGGGGTCTGTATCTCTGTGTGTGTTTGTGTGGAGATGCAAGCTCATTTTCTCTCCAACAGCAGTATTAATGCTGTTCATTAGTCATGAAAGCAATCTGCGTCCTGCCAACTGCACAGCATGGCATCGCTGAATAAAATAAGAGAATGAGCGTATGACGCAGACTTACGCTCCAGTTTCACAGGTTTACATCAGATGTAACCCATCAAAACCTGTTCACACTCATGCACATTACAGTTGCAATAATGATAATCAAGAGCTGAGAAGTATAACACTAACACAAGTGTGACACTGCATGTGTAACTCGTTAGGGACCATTTTCCAGAACTAGGATAAAGCCTATGTCTAGAGACGTTTTGAGAGTCAAGCTAAATCTGTAGTGCAGTTTAGTTCAAGACTAAACGTTAATCAGTGCTCAAGAAACCAGCCCTACAAGCTAGGCAGCAGAAAAATAATAGACATGTTGCACTTCTTTTACAGAGATTATGAATGATGTCATCAAGAAGGTGAAGAAGAAGGGAGAATGGAAGGTAAGAGTTTAAAATGGTAGAAAAGATGTACATTGTTCTCTGTTCTCATCTGATTTGTTGCTCAAATGTACTGTGTTCTTAATACCATTTTATATAATAAGATAATATCTTGGTAGCTCTCTACAAATATTAAGAATATGTAGAATATTTAGTTGACTACACACCTGCCTTAGATTCTCATCCAGAAAGGTGAGTACAATACAATTAGTCATTAAATGATCACTACAAGCATTAAAACATCTTCACAGTTACAATTAAAGTTTTTACATTTGTTCTAAGACGCAAGATGCACGGTGAAGGCTAATCTTCTGGTCCTTTGGTCTATGGTGTTTTCTTAGGCTCTGGTTGTGGACCAGCTGAGTATGAGGATGCTGTCCTCTTGCTGTAAGATGACAGACATCATGACAGAGGGCATCACAAGTACGTCATCCTGCTTCTATATGATACCATCTTCTATGATCTACAATAACGAATGTCATAGATTTGAGTTAGAAGGTGTAAAATAAATGTGTCTAATATTTTGAATGGCCTAAGGGAAGGATACTCATTTAGCTCTGTTCAACCAAGACAAAACTGACCATGATCCATTTTGTGAACGTTTTTGCATCTCTGTGCGCATTTCCATCATACAAATGTGCTTTGAGCGATCGTTAATCCCCAAATGGCAACCACCATATCACCATTTCTACAAAATGTTTCTATGAAAAAAAACCCAATTTCAAGGCGTTCCACTGAAGAAATGATTTCCGCCTTCACTTTTGACCAGCTGAAGTTCATAAAAAGCTGAAAACACTGTTAAGCTGTATGTGGAACTAGCTAGAGACTGAGCATCATGGTTCACTAACAAACTACTAGAAATGTGAGCCGTTTGTTCACTTACACTTTGTTTCTGTGGAACAGAACACTTTCTGTGCTCTATGGAAACGGGCTAGACTAAGTCCATAAAAGTCAAAGTTCTGGTTGGCCACCTACACTGTGGCCTTGTTCTCAATAAGAACAACCAAGAGTAAATTGCTCCCTCTTTCCTAATTTTGCATCATCCCTCCATCTCTGGCCATTTTCACTATCATCCTCCCTCCCCACTGTCTTTCCTTCTTCCCTGCATTACATGTTTGCTCATCCATTCATTTCCTGTCATCCCCTCTTCCTCCTCCCTACTTGTACTTTCCTTCTTCCATGTATTACTGGGTTACTCACTCCATCACTGCCTCCCTCCTTTCGTTCCTCCCTACGTCTTTACTCACTCGTTTTCTCCTCCTGTAGTTGTTGAGGACATAAACAAGAGGAGAGAGCCTCTCCCTACCTTGGAGGCCATTTACCTGATCACACCCACCGAGAAGGTAGGAATCTCTTTTAGCACTCAGCAGGAAACACACACACTGGCAATAAGAAAATGTAAATTAACAATAAATTGAGACACATACTGGCAGACACACACACACACTGAGTCAGCCTGACACAGCAAGCACACAGCCAGACTCCATGACACTTTATCCCAGGGCTGTATGTCTTTTCGCACTGTCTATCTTTAGTCTCCTGGCAGTTTGCACGCCTCTCGCTGAACATATGTTGCATGCTGTACAAAGTAGTCCATCACCAAACATGCTATCTACTCAGCCCACACAATCAGCCTCCAGTTCTGCATTTACCGCAAGGCACTGCAAACGTGCACATGCACCCACACGCCGGCTTACCCTGCCTTTTTTTTTTCTCTGTTTCCCTCCAGTCGGTGCGGACCCTCGTCGGTGACTTCAAAGACCCCCATTCGTCGAAATACAGAGGGGCTCACGTGTTCTTCACCGACTGTGAGTATCACAGTGTTGCTGGGATTACATAACACACTGCTAGTATAACATAGACGTTAGCAGTAGAGCCCAAGCCCATAGCTAGTTGTGCAACCGAATAATGTGGAAAATATGGTCATTCGGTTCAAAAGGTTGCTCTTGTGTCCTTAAAATAACACATAAAGTACCAAAGCCATTATGTTTTGTGAGTGGTTTGAATACAAAAAAATGGGGAAAATATGGTTCTGTCTTTCTGAACCATGGCCTGACACTGTGATGTTTATATCACAGTTTTTCTTTGGTTTCAGAAATGTTACACCCCCTAAAAATTTGTTATAGCTCACAGTATGTGTTATATATGTACTTTCGCTTCATTAAAGCACAACAATATTACAAACAATGCAGATTATAGAGGTGTGATCTTATCTCACTATCGCCTCCAGCTTGCCCCGACCCCTTATTCAATGAAGTGGTAAAGAGTCGGGCTTCTAAGTGCATCAAGTCCCTGAATGAGATCAACATCGCCTTCCTGCCGTATGAGTCACAGGTAAGAAGCATGAAAGAGTGTAGAGGGAACTGGGGTGGAAGATAGAGATCGGCAAATACGTATAAAGCGGTAAAAGTAAGACGGAATTAACAGGAGCATTTCAATAGGACGATGATTTCAGGTAGAGAGGAAGAGAGCGAGAGAGAAAAGCAACGACAAAGAGAAGTGTGTCTGACTCAGAACTCATTGACGGGCTAAAATGCAAACGCAGAGTTCCAGAACAGCTCTGAGGCTAGGTCTTTGGTGCAGGCTTTGCTGCTGACGCTGTCTGAAATGATTAATTCAGCCAGAGTCAGAGGAGCCATGCTTCGCTGCTGGCGTGATGCTGCAGCCTGGCGTCTCGCAAGCCCGCCTTTTTTTTTTTTTTTTTGTAACCCACCATTGGCTGGCGCTGCATCCGCCCCGAATGACCGCCAATGATTGAGGTTACGAGGGAGGACAGGCATCAAGGGGAACCCATCTGCCGAACAGAAGGACTGTCATGTGCACGGATGGGGGAAGGGGTTGGAGAAATGAGAAAGCGGGATGTGGAGAGTGGAAGGTCAAGAAGAAAACAGGGAGAAAAATATAGATATGAGCAGGAAAAAAGACAGGAAGGATAGGCCAAAATCTGGCTCTGTTACTATAGGTTGGGCTTGGTTGCGTCCTCAAAGCCAACCGCTATCATCACAGTATGGGTTGGGGTAATTTATAGACTATGAAATGACGATAGCAGCTAGCAGAGGTTATGGGTTTGGCCCTCAATACTTTCTAGCTCCAATCTTAGTACCACTCTGCCCCTGCACAAGGCACTTCAGCCCGAATTGCACCAGGGAGAATATGCCTGTAATTAAGAAATGTGCGTCGCTCTGGGAACGAGCGTCTGCTAAATGTAGTGAAATGTAAATGTGAAACGTGGTGGCCAATTTGCATATCGTCTACTCATATAAAGATGTTCCTGTAGGAAGGACGGGCTGTAAAAACTGTGTTTGTCTAGGTGTTCTCTCTGGACAATCCCGATGCCTTCCAGAGCTTCTACAGCCCCCACAAGACACAGATGAAGAACCCCGTGATGGAGAGACTAGCTGAGCAGCTGGCCACTTTATGTGCCACCCTGAAGGAGTATCCTGCTGTGCGATATCGCGGGTGAGTCACAAAATTTGTGTTTCGTTTAAGTATGAATTCCAGGTTTCACATGCAATGTCTGGCTCAGGTTAGAACAAGGACAGCATGCTTGAATGTCTGTTCAAAGCAGTGTAGGGTTTCAGTTCCATGGATCAGCAACAGAAAGCTTTAATCAAGAGAAGCTGTTGCTGGATCCAGACTCAGTCAAGGTTGTATTTTGCGTGGATTAATTTGAAATGTAGTTGATCAAAAGGTCAGTGAAGTGCGATATTTGCTGTGGCTTAAGTGACATTTGCCTTGGGCAAGACTTCGCTGTTTGAAGGTGGTTGTTCCCTTTTGCGTGTAATCGTTTGAAAATTCAAGAGTGAGGCCTGTGCCAAAGTGGTGAGAAGCTTTCCTCCAAGAAAGCAGGATGTTGAACTATATAAGGGGATGCTGGTTCAAGACTCAGAGTACTTTAATGCAAAAGATACCCAAGAACTTTAAAGGAATTTTAAAGGAAAAAACTGGGGAAGACGTTAAATCTGGAAGTGGACGAGAGTTTGTTTATGGCTTTGTGGTATACAATTTGTCTTTGAGGTTGTCTGAGGTACAAGCCTTGCTGCTGTGTATGACCTGGATTTAAGGTATGAACATTACTTTTTGTGTTTGGAGGTTGCTGGTTCGAGGTTTATCTAGTGTTTTTATTTTTTTTGCATTCATCAGGATCTTTTGTAGGGCGTAAGTCAGGAAATAAGAGACGTGGTGGTGACTCTAAATTGGCCCCGTAAGGTGTGAACGGGAGTGTGATTGTGTGAGTGTGTGCGCCCTGGGGTGTGTTGGCGCCTGCCCAGAGTTTGTCCTCACCTTGTGCCTGTAGTTCCCGAGATAGGCTCTGGTTCCCCCCTGAACCTGGTTCGGATAATGAATGAATGAATATAGCTTCCCCAAAAACACAGGACACATATTCAACAAAAGAATCACCCAACAAGCAATCCTGTGGCTAAAGTGGTACGAGCAATTGACTCTATGTCAGGACATTACTGTTCAAGCCCCCAGGTATTGTAGCTCAACAAGTATGGCTGCAGACTCCTCAGTGGGCGATGCAGAGATGGTCAGAGAGCGTGATACCTGAGAAAGGGCAGGGGAATTAGAGGCGTTCTCCCCACAATGTCTAGAGTCATAACCAGCAGCGGTTATAGATCTGGCTGAGACATTAAAAAAACTTACTACTTGATACTGCTAGCAAATATTTGCTTTGCCTGTAAAATATTTCTTCATTTGTCCCAAAAATTACATTTCATTAAATCCTCAAGTTTGGTACAGTAACCCATACACACCCAAGGGCAGTCTCACCAAGCTGATTTGCTTGGTGGGCAGAGTTAAATGCAAGCTTCTGTCAGTAGTCATAGTCTCTAGTCCTATTAATCAAACAGATTTGACTCCCTAAAGCCTAAGAACTCGTTCATGTTAAGCCAGTGTAACCTAGGTGTTATGTTGAGATTTTACTGTTAAACATATCACTTGGTCTGAAACAAAAACATGCTTAATGGCACAACAATTTTTATATAATGTTTCAGTTTTAATGTTTCGCTTTCTATATGTTTAAAACATTGCATTGTTTAACTTCACTAAAGCGTGAACATATGCAGAAGTTATTACATTACACTACCAGCAATGACTATTTTAGTGCAACAAAAACAATGCGAAGCATTTTTTGTCAGACAGTGGGATCGGCAAATATATTTACATACTGTATATGTACACACATTGTAATAAAAGCTCCCTTGGAATGAATTGGTTAGCTATACAAAGAGGAAAAGTTGGCACAATCAATTGACCACTGACATGGGTTTGTTTAGTTCTTGTGGTTGGTAAAATGCCATGAACCTGGAATGGGTTTGAAATTATTGATCTAGTAATTTGTAAGATGCAATTTGCTATTTGCTATGTAATCCTATCAATGTTCAGATTTTCATATCTAATTATATAGTTAGGGCTCATGCTATTATTTTTTTTCCCCTCTCAAATTAGAGACTATACTTGGAGGTCTATGAGCATATCATGTTTTACAAAAAAAACTGTTTTGGGGTTGTCTGTGCACAGGTAAAACTGAACTTGTATTTTAATTTTACTGTGGGCAGTTGGTGGCATAACGATAGAGTGTTCGCCCTGTGATCAGAAGGTCGCAGGTTCGAATCTAGGACCGGTAAAGTTACCACTGAGGTACTAATGAGCAAGGCTCCCCGGGCGCTCCCCTTGCTAGCTGCCCACTGCTCCTTCACGGATAGGTGAACTGTGTGCTGTACTGTGGTGTGTTCACAATGACAAATAATCACTCACTTTCAGTCTCACTTATCGGTTACATAAGTGAAGAAATCTCCATTTAGAATAAGAACACAGCTTAGCTGTTAATCATGCATGATTTACGTACCGAGTTGTGCAATAGAGCTATGATGCATCAACAAGCAGTGGTATTTATTATAGTATAAATTAGTTTTCCTTTCTCAGCTCCTTCATTTTCAGCTATACTGTAATCCCAAAGGTATAGAGGAGGTCCTGTCATTCTAGAGGGTGAACACGAAGGCTATTCATGGCTATATGGATGACAAGTGACCGTCACCATGAGCACATTTAACAACCCCTTTCTATTCGGGACTGCAGCATGATGGTCTGTTTATCTTTTTGTCCTTCAATAAAGGGAGTACAAAGACAATGCCACATTGGCCCAGCTGGTGCAAGACAAACTGGATGCCTACAAGGCAGATGACCCCACAATGGGAGAGGTGAGAGATCGTGTTACAGTTGTAAACAAGGGATTATGTGAATATCAATATTTTGGTTCATATTACAACACAGAGGAGCACAAAATGTTGCTTTGTTGTTACTGTAGACATTTGCATTGACTTATGTTAATTAATGTGTTAATTCATTATTGGTGTGTGAGCATCCAGATATATCTTAGACATTTGGATTTAGTTTCGATAAAGTCAAACAACAAATGTTCAGACCCTGTCATGTCATGTCAGTGTGCCTCAAAAAATATATTTTTTTCCTGAATCATGTTCTGTGTAGTGAATCTCACCTATTTACCACTATAGGGTCCAGACAAGGCTCGCTCTCAGCTCATCATTCTGGACCGAGGATTTGATCCTGTCTCCCCTGTCCTGCATGAGCTCACCTTCCAAGCTATGGGTTATGACCTGCTGCCCATCGAGAATGATGTCTACAAGTAAGACGGACACAACTTATCAGCACAAAACAATAGTTTATTTCCTCATTTCCTGATGACTAGTTGCTAGGATGTAGAAATATTAAAAAGTTGTATACACCATTATTTCCAAATCTGTCTAATGAGCTACTGGAGCAATGCTGAGACCTTTCTGTGCCTCAGGTATGAGACGAGTGGAATGGGAGACTCTCGGGAGAAGGAGGTGCTACTACACGAGGATGACGACCTGTGGGTGTCCCTGCGACACAAACACATTGCAGAGGTGTCTCAGTGAGTAACACCTTTTTTCTTTATTTTCTTTAGGACTTAGGATTATTTTCTGTTGTTCTGTTGTTTTGTCACTTTCTAATGACCTACCTGGATCTAGATCATTCCTTCTTTCCCTCTCTGTTCCTAGTATTTAAAATTCAACATCTGTAATTTAACGTCCATTTCTATTTCAGGGAGGTGACAAAATCCCTGAAGGAATTCTCTGCCAGCAAACGCATGAACACCGGAGAGAAGGTGTGGAAAAAAATGAATGGTTAGGGGAATATTTTGGGTTAGGGGAATATATAGGGCCAGAGGGGCACAATCTGTCTCATGAGTGTGTCACCAGAAACATTTGAGCTATCTCAATACAGCTCATTGGCCTTAGACTTTGTGTTTGTGGATCTTTAGTATATGAAAATTTTGTTCAATCCTGTTCACTCTTGGTACATTACAGATTATATTAATACATCAGACCTGTATACATCACTATAACCTCTGTGATCGCTGTTGTATGGCTTCAGAGAAGATCTCATCTAAAAAAAAAAAATAGCAGTGGTTCCCTGAGGCTGACCTGTATTTATGCCTTGTTTCAGACTACCATGAGGGACCTGTCTCAGATGCTGAAAAAGATGCCACAGTATCAGAAAGAGCTCAGCAAGGTGAGAGACCGTAGTAACCATGTGTCGGACGCTAAAATAGAAAGTTTTGGTTAAGACTCTTCCCAAACAAAGTGTGTACAAAACACCAATATCTAAATATCGCTCTCTTTCTGCAGTACTCTACCCACTTGCAGCTGGCTGAAGACTGCATGAAGCACTACAAGGGCACTGTGGACAAGCTGTGCCGTGTAGAGCAGGTATTACACATATTTTTGTAACACACAACACTTGAATGTGCACCAGTAACACAATAAGTGTACGACTGTAACATGCATCAAGAGCATAGTGAGAACATTATGGTAACACTGACTAAGAGTACAGTCAGCACACTATTGTAGCTCACTATCCAAGAAAACCTTTCCAGCTCAATCACTTGACCACACACTCTTCAGCTTATACAGCAATAAAACACCCAAACCCAGAGCATGCCATGACCTATGACCTGGGAGGCAAAAGCAAAGTTAAAGTAGTGGTCGGTAGCACTAAAGAGTTAAAGGGCAGTTTTTCAAAGTCAAAGTAAACTTTGTGATATCTGCTATATATTGTACAAGCACACAGAGAAACGAGATGAGACGAGACGAGACGATATGGCTCCAATTTTAACAGTGCACAGAACAAAGAAGAAGAATGAACAAATATGGCACATAAAATATATAAATAGAATATAAGATATTCACTTTTAAACTAGAAATAGAATATAAATGTAAACCTAAAAACTTTAAACTGGAAGTAGAAAGAGAAGACAATTAGGATGCGGTACAATTATAGTTGGTATATAGTTGGTAGCATAGCGGTTAGGGAGTTTGCTCCGTGATTGGAAGGTCGCCGGTTCAAATCCTGGACTGGTAAAGTTACCACTGAGGTACTCATGAGCAGAGACCATCCCCAGGTGCTGCCCATTGCTATGGAGAGAATTTAGTGTCAGTATTATCGAATAAATATCACACCATTCACAAATATCTTTCTTGATTGAGCAACAAATGTAACAAGATTCACAAAGATAATTTATGACTTACAAATAAGTCTAACATCATTCACGAATCCATTTCTCCACTCAAAAATAATGTTACACGATGCACAAATGTCAGTGCAGTTATATTTATCCACAAACCGATAAATCTGCATTTACAAACCACCGTATATATTTGTGAACAGCCCTACGTTTATTTGTGGATTTTTGAGACCTCCCTGACAGCGCTCGATGAACAAATGTGTTTTTTCAAAAGGTAGCCTATCATTTGTCTCCAAAGTTTACAGCCAATCACATCAACTGACGTTCGAGAGTATAATTTAACGTTAACAACATTGCGCTACATTCGCGCATTGTAGTGGTCTCTTGGAGGGAATCGTATGTTTGGCCAGAGAATGTCCAGGTTAAATCATTAAATTATACTCTCGAACGTCAGTTGATGTGATTGGCTGTAAACTTTGGAGACATATGATAGGCTACCTTTTGAAAAAACACATTTGTTCATCGAGCGCTGTCAGGGAGGTCTCAAAGATCCACAAATAAATGTAGGGATATTCACAAATATATACGGTGGTTTGTAAATGCAGGTTTATCGGTTTGTGAAGAAGTGTAACTGCACTGACCTTTGTGCATCGAGTAACATTATTTTTGAGTGGAGAAATGCATTCGTGAATGGTGTTAGATTTATTTGTTAGTCATAAATTATCTTTGTGAATCTTGTTACATTTGTTGCTCAATCAAGAAAGATATTTGTGAATGGTGTGATATTTATTCGATAATATTGACACTAAATTCTCTCCATACATTGCTTCTTCACGCATAGGTCAAATGCAGAGGTCACATTTCGTTGTGGTGCACTGTGTGCTGTGTTGTTGGGTGTTCACAATGACAAATAATCACCCACTTTCATGTATTGGTCAAGACAAATATATAGACAATAAATTCACATGATAGATTGTAGCTAGATCCAACTGAATAAAAAATAAACCATTATTAATACGTTTTAACATTGCATGTTTACTTTCTTATGGCTTATTCATTCTTTAATGTATTCCTTACTACTTAAGATAGCAACTTAACCCTTAATCCCTTGTCCAGGACCTGGCCATGGGAACCGATGCAGAAGGAGAGAAGATTAAGGACCCTATGAGGGCCATTGTGCCCATCCTGCTGGATGCCAACGTCAGCACCTATGACAAGATCCGCATCATCCTGCTCTACATTTTTCTCAAGAATGGTGAGGAGGAATAGAGTTCACGTAGTCACTTCAGAAAGACAGTGTTTTAAACCTGGAATTAACTGCTTAATTAGGGTTGCCGTTTTACCTGGCATTAAAATCTAGCGTCTATATCATGTCCAGAAGACATTACATTATAATTCTCCTGTGTTCAATTTCATGTTGATGTAGGTTAGACGATATATTAGATTTGATTTATTCTATGATTAAGGCCCATCCTCCCACACCCAGAAACACAGCAGGTGTAATGTTGATCCAGGTGTTGCTGCTGTTCAGCATCTAACATGTCATGTTCTGGGTTTGGGACCGTGGTAATTTAGGCATCACAGAGGAGAACCTGAACAAGCTGATCCAGCATGCACAGATCCCTCCCGAGGACAGCGAGATCATCACCAACATGGCCAACCTGGGTGTGCCCATCATCACAGACGTGAGTGGGCCTGTGGGCCAGTTTTCACTAAGTGTTCCTTAATCTCACCTGCTTCTGGCTCACGTATGCTCTGCTGCTGTGTATCTGGGTGTGTCCGCATTCTGCAGTCCACCCTGCGCCGAGGGAAGAAGATGGATAGGAAGGAGCGTGTGAGTGAGCAGACCTACCAGCTGTCCCGCTGGACTCCTCTGATCAAAGACATTATGGAGGTAATAAGCACAACATGGCCTCCACAATCTGTGTATGTGTGTTTTGTGTTGATGTGTGTGGGTGTGTGTACTCACGGCCTTGTGGGATCTACAGGACGCCATCGACGACAAATTGGACACCAAGCACTACCCTTACATCTCAACTCGCTCTTCTTCTTCTTTCAGCACTTCAGCAGTCAGGTATTAACGCACACTAACAAACACAAATACACACGGTCACTTCTTGCTAGCTTTGTGACGTACTTCCTTTGATTCCAAACATTACTAGATTGAAACGATACTACACCCAAATCTTAACTTTAGTAACCAAAACAAACCGTTTCGACTCTTAATTTTTCAAAAGAAAGCTGGATTTTTTCTATAAAAGCATTTGCCCTGCATGAGGACAGATTCTCGCATAGAAAAAGACACAAAAGTCAGACAAATCTCCAGTTTTCTCTTAACCCTGGATCTCTTTGGTATTTCTGGCTCTAATCCTACACTGTAAATTGGCTAATCGATTGCATCAAGTTTAGAAAAACTGAATCTGTGTAGATTGTTGGGCCCCGAGGACCAGGGTTGGGATTGCTTTAGAGGATAATTCAGGCTTCAGTACCACTTAATAACCTCCTCTACACACACACAAACACTCCCCGGGCCTGCAGCAACCATTCCGATGCCAAAGAGACCGTAAGAAGGATCAATAACCATTTATGCACAAGGAGAGAGAGAAATCAATGCTGCAATAGGTCGAAGAAGTAGAGAGGAAAACCAGGTGTCATGCACACAGGAGTAACAGTCATGATTCCAGCCAGCACAATGAGCCACTCTGAGAACGGGCAGTAACCAAGCTAATACACACACATATGCAAACACACACAAAGCGAAGGCAGCACTGGACTGCTCTTTATTTTCCCACTGGGGTGAGCTGGGGGTAGGCCGAATCTGACCCTCCCTACAACGCGTCCGCATCGATCATGCTCCAGAGCACTGTTCACTGATTTTTACCCCCTCATTATGCCGTCTATTGATCCTCTAGGGGCAGCTGTAAGGTTGACAGGGTGTGTTACATCAGTGCTAAAAGACAAGCTTGATAATAGGAGGATGGGCAAATTTTCACGCCTAATTATTACACACACACACACCTGTCAGTATCTAGAAGGGGAGTGCAGACTTGCAGTGCAGTCATATTTTTATTGCAGTCATATTTTTACAGTTTACAGAGCTTACAGAAAAATTATACAATGTAAACTGGATTGTGTTTACTGACTTTAAGAATCCGCCAGCCTAAGGACAGGTGTAAAAACATCAAAAGTCAAAGTAAACTTAGTCATCTCTGCTGTGTAGGTTGAACACTGCATCTTAATCGTCTCTCTTTATACTATTAATTTAAAGTTTATATTTAATATTCCACATGACGTGGCTCTAGCTTTCACAGTGCAAACAGCAAGGAACAAAGAACATGTAAGGCACTTAGAATAAACAATATATAAATAGAATATAAAATACACACGTTAAACTAGAAATAGAATATAAATGTGACCTTTAAACTAGAAGTAAAAACCCCCAAAACCTATCTATGGCCAGATATTATGTTCAATAGTCAATGGGAAACTGTACATAGTCAGAAAATGATAAAATGTCAAACTGTCAAAATACTGTTATGTTCAACTGTGCCTCTAATCACACTTTAAGATCGCTCCTAAGTTTAACCATTAATCTCACCGTAATCAGAACTAGTCAACACATTGATACAATAGCTACTGCAACAGTCTGTAGTTTATCATTAGAATGATCAGGTCAAACAGTTTGACTCAACTGAGACCTTCTTGGTGGTGTTTGTAATAAAGAAGCCAATTCACGTGAGACATGTTATTTCCCTCGGCAGTGCCCGGTATGGCCACTGGCACAAGAATAAGACCCCGGGAGAGTACCGCACTGGGCCACGTGTCATCGTTTTCATCATCGGTGGCGCGTCCTTCAGCGAGATGCGCTGTGCCTACGAGGTCACGCAGGCCAACGGCAAATGGGAGGCCATCATCGGTGAGTCTCTTAGCTGAAGGGGGGAAGTGAACACACACTCGCACCAAAGCAACCCTTATAACGGCACCTTAGTATTATTATTATAGTTTAGGTTCCACCAATTTGCGTTTCACTAAGGTCACATTTGGGGTGCACCTGACATAATAAGGCTCCAGTGTACTTTATATGTTGGTTTTTGGAAGGGTTTTTTGGAGTTTAGACTACCGTATTTCCCCAGCGATAGGCCGTGGCTTATACATCAATTTTACAAACCTGCGTATTGGGTGCGGCTTGCTTAAATGGGGCGGCCTATCTAAAAACATGAAGACACATTTGCTAAAAGTATAATTCAGTGCACAAAAATGACAACATACCCAAATGATGTGTTGAGTTTAAATTTACTGTTTACTGCAGCAACGAACAGTTCGAAAAGCAACGCAAAACAAGGATAGATCACTAATGATGTTCTGTCACTTAATCTGCGCTGCCGCATCCAGTCTGGAGGCTGCAATGTAAAAATTACACTTTTTCAGGCCGTTGCTACATTCCATTCCATCCTAGTAAATAATACAGGCTAGACAAAAACAAAATTTAACAGAAATAAAAGGAACAAAAGTTTATTGTTGGCTGGGAAAAGATAAGTTTTTCATTTTCATTTGAACAACTGGAGGGTGGGGGTACTGCAGCACAGCAATGTCAGTCATCTGTCAACATGTAAATTCTTCCATGTAAAATTAGCAAAACTGAAATGCAAAAATGATTAGGCTTATCTTTCTTCAAATCCTTCAAAATCAGATCCGTAAACCTCATCACAACTCGATTGTGACCTGTGCTGCTTTGCTGTCGCTGATGTCGGACACGCTTCCATCACCGCTATCGCTCTCGGGTATTGCAGACGTTGCTTGTGCTGCTGGTAGACTCGTAGGTGGAGGAAGGATTTCGGCTTTGCGAAAACTGTTCTGAATGCTTTCTGGTTTCATGTTGTTCCACGTCGAAATAATCCATTTGCACGTTTGACTGTACGTCGCACGTCGCTACCGGCCACGCGGCGTGAAGGTATAATGTCACTATAGAGTTGCAAAAGCCTTCAGGGGCGTGGTAAATTACGTAGATGCTTTTACTTCAGATTGGTAAATTCAGTAACGTCGCGGCTAATAACATGGGCCGGCTTATCTTCGAGTTTTAAAACATAAATGAGCATTTTCTGCGGCTTATAGAATGGGGAAATACGGTAATTGATATTGGTTAAAAAAAAAAAAAAGTTTAAAAATCCCACTATTATTGTTATTAATAACAGACCTACACAGGTATCAATACTCGGTATCGGTGAGTACCCAAAAATAAGTATCGGTACTCGTACTCGGTCTCAAAAAAATGGTATTGGTGCATCCCCAGTGACGTTATATTTATACTCGGATCCAGTTTAGATTTTTTTTAGCTTAGTTGCTAAATGAAGTGGAGTGTTAGCAAGCATCAAAAACAGGTTTAGCCTAATGTAAGACTATATAGGAAACACCACTGCCTGCATTTTGTACCTGTCCTTTAACGTGAGCTCCCCCTGTAGTCCTGTTGACTTTCTTTCTGTAAGCTGAAATATCTGTGGGTCAATACGGAGTTATGTCTAGGTTTTGCTGTGCTTTCACCTTGCCCTTTGGTCTCCCAAAAGCTGTTTATTTCCTTTAGTGTCTCAATTAAGAGTGAGCAATTCTAGTTCCGAAGCGCTGCTATTCAGCAGGTTTTCCATCATACTTGACTTTAGAACATTCATACTGGGACTCAGGTAGACAGATGCTTACCAAACGTGATAGACCAGGTAGGATGAAAAACCTCCAGGAAAACGGCTCTCCAGAAATGGAATAGCTCATTGCTGCTCTTATAAAGCTCAATAAATACATAGTAAATTCAGCGTTAGGCCCTGTCCACACAGGCGTTCGAATCGTGGATAAATGAACGCACTCTGAACGCCCTATACATTTTTGTTGCGTTTTCTGCACTTGATTGACTTCAATGAGGCGTTAAATTGGCATTCGTTTGGTGCTGTTTAACGCCAACCTGCAGCCCAATTTGTCATTTCGTCTGTTTACCTGTGAGCACAGTAATCAGGCTGTCCAAAGTGTTTCAACATGTGCTGAACTATAAAATAAAAAAAATTATATTAAATATATACAAATATAAAAGAGGAAATAAAAAGCAAGTCTCTGTGCTTCACAGTTGCTTTGGCGTAATGACGTTACATGGAATGGAAGTATATCTTGTATATTTTAAAAACATTTAAAATAACTTGTACATGCATATAAAGTTATCAGTATTAAGTCTTGTGGCACAGTCTTTGTGTGGACAGTTGGTTTTACATCACCCGCTGAAGCACATAATAGGAATATTTAACTTAACGGCATCATGGGATATATCTGCTCCTCCAGGACGTGAACCAAACGGCATGTAAACGCGACAGTGACGTTTTCTTGCGTTGGATTTTGGCAGAAATTGGCACCAGAAAGCCGTTGCATGCAGCATATTTTGAATCCATCCGAACTTAAGTCACAAATGCCCGTGCCCTGATTCACTCCAACTAGAAGCAAAACGGCCAGCGTTCAGTCCGCGCTCACCTGCGCCAAAGAACCAGCTGGTTCTGATGTCCGTGTGGACTAGGCATCATTATCATAATGCTTTTGGAAAACCATGCTTTTGAAAAAGCTGCTGTATATTTTTGCTGTTATGTTTAACCTGTCAAATTTCAGCTTAGTTGCGTCTGTGTGCGATTTGTGAGTGTGTGGTGGATTGTGTGTGTGTGTTTATTTATGTGACTGTGCCTTTCCCTATCTGTTAATATAACTAATCAATTCCAACACCATTTTTTGGTAACGATTTTGGGGAGCTTACAACAATTAAGTAATTTTCCAGAGGATGTCAAACCTGTCCAAATTATTTTTCCTGTGGAAATAGTAATGGTTTATATTAACCGGAAAAAGGTGTCGATTAAAAATAAATCGCAAGATGGTTCTAGCTGAGGATTACAATTTGTTGTCTTGTGTACATCAGTTTTCGTATTCTGACCAGGCTCTAAAATGAGAAATTTGGGGAAGAATTGTAAGTTTATTTTATACAATGTTTGGAAATGAATGCTTAACCCCCCTTTTCTCCGAGGTGACCGGAAGGTGGCGAAAGAAAGAAAAGGGGGAGGGATGGATGTGGTGTTGGATGAAGCAAAAAAACCAAAAACAAAACAAAAACCCGTGGGTCAAGCCACCTTTGTTCCTTCACAGGTTCCACCCACACGCTCACCCCAACCAAATTTCTAATGGACCTGCGGCACCCCGACTTTCGAGAGTCCACTAGGGTGTCCTTTGAGGACCCCGTCCCCTCAGACGAGTGAGAGAGAAAGACAGAGAAAGAGGGAAGGGTGGGAGAGAGAGAAATCACTCTGACAAAGTAAAGGCAGCCACCCAAAGAAACCCTTTCTGAACCCCCACAGCACAAGGGCTTTCTTTTTTTATTTGACTCGTTTAATACCACACACACTCCGTGCGCTCTTCTACTCCGCCCCCACTTACCTCCGGGCATGAGCGCTCAGCTCCCGAATCCTCATTGCATGGACAGTCTGTCGATCAAACAAAGGCTCCGCTCACTGCCGGTCCAACTTGTCCATATACACCACTGTTAAATGGACACGTTTGCTCAAACGGTGCTTCATACGGCCTCAGTGGCCGGAGCCTATTTGGAGCGTCCATGCAACGGGGGCTGACCTCATCCCTGTCGCCCCTCCCATCCTCTCAGCTGGGTGGATTAACCTGCATTTTTCCTTCCGCACATCCTCTAACCCCGCGGCGCCTCTTCGGGTGACGAGGAGATCTTTTCGCCCCTCACGCTTCCCAGATTTAGTTTCTTTCTCCCCCTTTTGTTTAAACGCAGATTAATCTACCCCAGACACTCATCATACTCCAGTTAATTTTTCCAGTAACAACCCCGACAAAGCCACTTACATCACAAGTTAACGCTTTTTTTCAGCAGAGGTCCATTTTAGGTCCACAAAAATTCTTTTTGGTTTCCGTTTTTATATTTATCCAACCCCCTTTCGCACACATCACATGTCTACATGAGCAAGCCGGCGTCTGCGCAAGACTACACACAGAACATCTTGTTACACTATGGTGGCCATGTTCCTGCATCGCTTCCGGGCCCAGTGTGTGTGTGTGTGTTTCTTCTGCAGATGCCAGCACTTGAAATGTAGCTGTGTTCTCGATATGCTTTAGCACTAAAAGCTACCACAAAAAAAAAAATCTCAATATCCATTAGCACCTGCGCTTTGTTTCTGTTGCCTTCTGATGTTAACTATTAGAATTTCTCTTTGCCTTTAAAGCCCAACTTAGAATCTCCGCTATATGCAGACGGATCTTTGCTGAGCCAGTAACACATCCATAAGCTTTATAAGCAATCCAAGAGCAAATGGCTACACCAGGATTCCAGGCTGGGCATTTTTAAAGGCATCACATATCAAACGTCGCCTGTAGTTGTCATTATTTTTCCACGCAACACAGAAATCACCAAAAATGCACAAACTCTGAGGGTGTTTTCACATATAGTCCTCTTTAAAGGAACCAAACTCAGTCCTCTAGAAGTGGTCCAAAACGTGGACCAACAGAAAGGGAACTCGAATCTTTTGATGTTCACACTGTGAGTTCATTTGAAACAGAGTTCATTTGAAACAGAAAAAGGACTGAGGCCCCATCTGAGCTGAAGTGGACCAGAAAGAGAACTCACAGTGTAGTTCATTTGAAAGGGGACTCGGTTATCTTTCTGGTCCACTTCAGCTCAGACGGGGCCTCAGTCCTTTTTCTGTTCATACTTAATTCTTATGGAGCTCTCAGACCTTTACTGCTTTGCATTCTGCGTTTTTTTTTTTGTTAAATTTTTTTTTTTTTTACTTCGAACAAAAGCTGTCGAAGCGAACCGGGAGCACTTTGCGTTTAGAAGGCGCGAGTAAAACGAACCACGCCGCGGACTTAAAGCGAACCGGATTGAGACCACCTCCCGATGTGGTGTCAGTTCGGTTCGTTTCAGAGGGGTCTGAGTTCGTTTGGTGTGTTCACATATACATAAAAAATGCTGACTAATCGATCTGAGTTCGCTTTGAGGGCTGAAACGGACCAAGTGTGAAAACACCCTTAGAGATACTTGTGAAGTATAAGACTAAATTAGTATTTTTTTAGTAAATTGAAAGGCTGATCCTATAGTATCCAAACTCTTTCGAGGCTTAGAATTTAAATACTCTGCTTCTGAATGCTTTAATAGGGAAATGTACAGTATTTTCACTTATTGTTACGTAGCACTGTCCTCATGGCATCAAATCTGAACGAAAAGAAAACTGCACAGAAGCAGAGTACTGCAATCCGAGCTTCCCTGGGCACTTTATTTTACACAGGGTCTGTTCACATCCACATGTACTAATCACTCAACTAGCTACTATTCATGCTAAAGCTATATCCCTTTTTATATACCTTTTTTCTTTTGGAACTGAGTTTTTTTTTTTCTCCATTTTTGGATTTTCTCTGAGAAAATAATCCCACGCAGTATGCCAGCTCTAACCCATACTGCTGCATCAAACACTTCCAGAACTACACCGTCATTTTGTATCCCACAAGTGAAGTTTGTTTCGATTCTGGTTCTTTAGTAGAGGCCTTCTCATCTTTTTTGTAAGCCAGCCACATAGACCTTTGTGTTTCAAGCCAGAGCTTAGCAAAGCTGCATGTTCGGAGGGAGGAAAAATCAAACTTAACCAAAACTAAACGTCGGCTCTAAAAAGACACTTGTTTTAGAGCCCCGTGTTAACTTGGTAATCTGTGATTTGAACAGCTACACTGCATTATGATTATGACCATTGCGTATTAGTGCCTAGTAATGTCTCAGAACAGAGGACAAAATGTGCAGCTCTGCTAAAGAAACAAACAAGTGAAATGCACAATAAAAGGACACAATATTGTACTGAATCAAACATTTGTTCCAACTTTATAATTTGAGCTTCATAAGCATTTTAAAGAGGACTCAAGCTTTTTTGCGGGACAAATGTTTGAGTCATTGATCTTTTTGTAAAATGTATGAAATGTGTCTTCAGCTACAGTATTTATCTTTATATTTTCTCAGATCATTGTATGAGTTAACGTTTAAAAATAATTGAATCTAAGGCATAACATCTATTGGGACACTTTTACTGGACGCTGCTATAAGCATCCCAATGTCTGGGCCTAATAATGGAATCTAATAAAGGAATAACGACTTAATTTCAGCTAAAATCGGAACTATTTATTAAGAATTCTTTTCCATGTAAATTTGAGCTATTTCGGACGGACTTTGCTCACTTTAGGCTGAGCAAATGCAACAGCTGAAAACTCATTTCCAGATTTCGACAATAAGTCTATGCCATTCTAACATTTTTCTCTCTCCCCCCTCTCCCTGGGATGTCATCTCTACAGGGTCGACCCATATCTTCACCCCCACCGTGCTCCTCGACGCCCTCAAGGCCATGAACAAACCAGACGAGGAACAGACAAGCTAAAAGCATCCCCCCCTTCTCTGACCTCTGATACCTGTCCCCTTCCCTATGACCCAACAAATCTTCCCCATCCTATATTAATTGTGTATGCATCTTGCTTGAAAGAATAGAAAAGAAAAAAAACCACAACGGTGACATTGACTAAAAAATTATATATATATATAAAAATATATAGTATGTTGAAAAACAAAGGAATCATTGCAAGTATTCTCATGTTTTACAAGGAATGCAAGTGATGAAAACGGTCCGAAATAAGGTTGACATCTCAAAGGCCATCTAAAACTACGTACCAAATGTAACGCTGTATGCTATGAACCCTGCTAGAATGTGTAAATGATAGAGACTTTCTTTGTATGTTTCCCTTAGTTCTTCGGTGTGAGGTTTTTTTTTAAAGGCTGAGGGTGGGAAAGGGACAGCGGTCGGCGTGGAAGAACGCTCAGAAACGAACCATATCACAATTTTCATGCAGTAACGCTGACCCTGCTAGCTTTCTGAGCTCTGGTTTTAAAGGCTTCGTATCATGTTAGGTGTGCATGCCGTTGAATCTGTTTTGTGGCCATTACGAAACGATCAGAGATGCCCTCGGGGGGAAGGAGACCGTGATTCTGGAGGCTGTTGTGCTTCCTGTGGCTTTTGAGATTTTAGAGACAGACAGGATGGGATCTAAAACAGCCAAACTCTCAAGAATCTGCAAAAAAAATACGGAGAGATGTTGTACTATAGTTACAGAGCGCAAATCTCATTCCTCCCCCCAGCATCAGATCTGGCTTTATTTACTTGGCGCGGCTTTTCATTTGATTGCTCTGCAGAAACCTCACGTTTTAGTGTGAAAAAGGCCATTGCTTGCAAATGTTTAAGGAATATTCCAAAAAAGAAAAAATAAAGGGCCAGTCGTATTTCAGTATTGTATCCTGTCAGATTAAGTCTTTCTCATTGGTTAGTAAAGCGATGTTAATCCGGGCCATGCACTGAGTAGCGTGTTGTTGTATATGCCATATGTAGATGTTTTAACGTCTCACTGTTGACTGGTGATATTTCTGACTGTGAAGTAGTAAACAATTTCCTTTGACAAATGCCAATGTGAAGCCAATGTGTTTGTGACGTTTTAGCTGTAGTTGAAGTAGTAAACTGGGAAAAAAATAGCATCTATATATTTGGTTCGTCTGTTTGTTAGTTTATCTTCAGGTGCAATTTAAAAAAATCTTCCACTGGTGAATGGCTTTGCAAAGAAACATTCCCCCTCCCTTCTATATTTCACCTCTATTTATTTCCCTTTGTTCCTATTTTATTCCTCTGTTCTGGCAAACAGGTTGTATATTGCACTATACGTTTTGTGTGGCAAATGCTTATTTATTTTTCTCACTTCTGTTTTGTTTTGTTTTTTGTTTGGGCTTGCTGTTGTAAAAGCACTGACCGTGTCTATTAGATTTCTATCAAATTTATTTATCAGACAAAATATGAATAAATGAGAAGTTAGTCCGTCCTAAACCTGTTTAACTTGCTGGGATTCCATGTTTGCGAGTGTTGAAGCACAAACAAAGTATACTTGATGTGTACCGATGTAATAAGGCTGTCTAATAAATTGGCTTCCGTTACAGTACAGAACGAGCATATTGTCTTACACTAAACCTCTAAACACCCTACAGTGCTGAAAAAAACATTACCTGTAAAGGTATCCTTGAGACACTGACACTGACTTATCTCCCCTCGTATCAACCTCCTCTTACCTGCACAAATGAAATTCACAATCAGCACAGGAAAAAAACATTATTTTTATGATTTAAATATCAAAACAACTCACCTTTTAATGTGACCGTTGCTTCATGGGGGACGTCTGTACTTGCTTTTTTTTTTAACTTATTTTTTAAAGACCAAATCAAAGGTAAAGACATGCAAACCAACTTTAAATAACTGAGTTAAACTTATCCATTAAAAATGTTTATTTTACCAAAGGATTTCACAGCTTTAAAAACACAGTAATTAAAAGGTATTGCAACGTCATCTTAATGAATGCACTAAAACAGGGGTCATCAACCGGGGCAATGCAGGTGGTCCGTGACATGCAATCCAGGTTCACTACTGAAATCACTTTTAAAAAAAATTCATTTGACATATTCTTGAAAACGTTTCCAAATGATCTGTGCATCTTTATGAATAACGAATTTAATGCATATCTAAAGAATATGCAAAAAAGCCTTTACTCTGAATGGTGGTCCCTGGGACCGAACCAGCTGAAAACTCCTGCACTTAAACATAGTGCACGATTATTTTTTAATCTACATCTAATAATTACATTTCTAAACGCTATTTTACATTACATGACCTTTCAGCCATACCTTCATTTCTCACAGTGCAAGAAGTTTAACTACAACATAGCTGCCGTGGTTTAGATGAAGATGCATCTTCGTAGGAGTTCCAGTATCACGGTCTTGGTAAAGCAGAACCTGAGGTTCTATTGTACAAAAAACAGTGGGAGGGTCTGTAGTGGAGGTTAGTAAGTGCAGGACTGCGCGAGGGGGCGCCGGTGCCGCACTCCCGGGGTAAGGGTCCGCACTGAGCTCCTGTTGTGCAGGACGTTCCTGATGCTCCTCGTAGCAGCCGTGGCACAGTCCAGCATGTGCTGCATGTCCGCGGACAGCGAGCGCCTGTGACGATCTTTTCCTGCTAACCTGTGGCCTTTATTCTCATTTTGTGAGAAGGAAGCAGGTTTCGGAGAGGAGGGCGATGCTGCAGGTGTGGGGTAGTAGCTGCTGGAGAGAGCAGGAGGCAGGTTAAAACTGTAACTTTATGTCACGGAACAGCCACATGTCATGAGGGGGTTTGATAAAAGATAATTAATCATAACTTCATTTAAACACAGACAACAAAATAACTGAGATATTCGAAACATTTTTTCTTGGCTGGAGCAGGATGTTTGGGGCAGTCAGTAGTGTAACAGTTCGTCCCATGATAGAAAAGTCGCCAGTTCGAATGCTGAACTGGTAAAGGTTTAGGATACTCATGAGCAAGGTACCGTCCCCAGGCACTGCTCCCCAGGCGCCTCCCATGTTAGCTGCCCACTGCTCCTTCACGGATGGGTCAAACGCAGGGGTCACATTTCATTGTGGTGCACTGTGTGCTGTGGTGTGTTCACAATGACAATCACTTACACTCACTCACTCAACCAACTCTTAAATCTGCTAATCTTAAATTAATGTGTATTATTACTTTACTCTAAAAGGGTATATTTAGGAAAACTGAAAGATTAAAAGATTCAAATTACAGATATCGCACCTTTTATATAATCCCTTTATATGTTCAATCTTTATTTTATAAGTATATTTATTGTTTAGAAATCAGTCTGATTCTTCTAAGGAAAAGTGACGTTACTTAAGTGCACTCTTTAAAACACAATCACAGGAAAATGAACTTCAACAGCATATCTGGGAATCAGAAGTGACTCAGCTCTTTGTCTAGTCCGCCCTCTCTGACCGTATTAACACTCTCCTGACGTGAAAATCTTTCTTGAGGAAATTGATGCTACTCAATACCTCCTCACAGACTACTCACATGACTGGGGGACAGACTGGAACATACTGGATCACCGGCATCACGCCCAGCACCGGAGGGGGCAGAGCTGGGCCCAGGTACAGACTCCCACTCTGCATGTGCACCGAGCTCACTGGCCGAGTCTCCCTCTGGCTGGAGTTTGCTGCAATCAAATTAGCAAGCGTTCACTTTGAGACGTCCAAAAAATTAAATACTGCATTCATTTAATAAAGCAAACCCCTGGAGCTCTGCCCATAACTTTGGCAAGTGTAACTGATTTTCAAAATTGATTCACTACTGCATTCAAAATTACATCTGCAACAAAGTGATTATTATAATGACCACCACACCTTAAACCTGCAGCTACAATCCCAAAAAACAGTCTGGAGCCAAACATCAACCAGTAGCATTTGTGATGTTCTCTGTAACTTGTAAATTAAAAAACTGATAATTGATGTTAAATTTGGTCATGAATTAAGTCACTGTGTCTCATTAATATGAATATATCTGTGACAATTTTTTTTTTTAATCTGTCCTATTTGCCAAAATTTTTGATGCAGCGTATATACATGTGCCTTTGATTTAATGAGACGTTTTAAGAAAAATATCTCAAATACAATTTGAGAAATAATCTCACACGCACACAAACACACAGTCATGTCCAACAGAGACATATTTTGACAGCGACACACTTTTCTCTTACTGAAAAAGACAAACATCCATCAAAAAGCTGCAACTAAAAGTGGCTGCTAAAATGTAACTGGAAATCTATTAAAGGGGAAAAAAATCAGCAAGTCACTCCATGTGTTTTAGACTTCAGGTTATCAGCTGCAAAGGATTTTCTTTTCAAGTATTCAGTATATTTATTTTTTAATTAGGTTTTACTTTTGAGGCTTTGAAAATAGAGGACAATTTTTGGCTATAATTTCTAAACACTTTTCATTAAAGATCTTGAATTAATGCTTTTCAAAGGCAAGACCACCAAATGTGCATCACTGTAAGGGCACACAGACAATAATACAAAATTACAGTAATCCAACCATCCATTACATAAAACAAAGAAAATTTAAACATACTAATAAATAAGAACAAACAGCTTGTGAGTAAATAAAAAATACAAACAGCATGTTAAATTATTGCCAATCATTCAAATGTATGTATTTTGTTCATTTTTTGCCATTTCTTCTCAAAAAGTTTAACCTTAATGTAAGTAAATTTTTCCATTTGAAAAGTTTCCTGTACAATATTAAACGACAGGCTTAATTTTTTTATTCGACTTTCTTGCTGTAGGGAGAATCAACAAATAACCATCACCCTGCAATACAATTTCTGAGATATGCCCTAAATATACTGCGGTACATAAATTAGGTACCTCATACCCAAGTACCTTCTCCAAAACTGTATGTATTTTCTCCCAGAAGGGAGTCACCTTTTCACAAGTCCAAAACACATGGGTATGGTGTGCCTCCAAGTCAAACTCTGGTGCTGTTAACAGTTTCTTTGAATATAAAGGATAATAAAGAATTTACTTAGATTTTTCCAATAAAATTCCATCCGTTTTTGCTAATTTGTAGAAGTTTGTTGTGTTTGACACATATACCACTCCTCTTCAGTAATTCTCACATTAGCTGTTTTCATTTCTTGTGACTTACATGACTTGTAGCAGAGGAACTGCCCACTGAGGCCTTCGTCCTCTTCATCCCTCCTATCTAATCTGTAAGCTCATTTATGGAAAACTAAACGCAGCTCAATTCGTGTTGTGACTGAGGAGAAGATAAAAGACTTATTCACTTACTGTCTGTGTGCGGCCCTGCTCTTCGTCCCGGTTCAGCTCGAGCTTGCCGGTTTGAACGTTTGCCTGCGGGGTTCGAAGGGACGTGTTCCGACACCCAGGGCTTAGGATCAGAGTGGGCATGCTCAGAGTCTGTGCCTGTATTATTAACAAGAAAATTATTATAATTATACTGCATTACTGACAGGACAAACAGCATAAAAGCCTCAGTATTTTTGAGGAAATATTGAGATTTGTTGTCTAACTATATCACAGTAAGCCAAAAAGCAATACTGCATTTCCACGACACCAACATTTTTAAATTGCATAAGATGAAATACGATATGTCTACACACTGCTTTGCGCTTCGGGTCTAAACCGGGGCAGAGAGGCTGATCTCCTCGATGTGACAGGTCTCGTTTCACTCCTTCTCTCCCGCTCCTCTCCTCCATTCCTCAAGCTCCCTCTCGCTCCTGTCTTACTGGCTTCCCTTCTGTCTAAAGACCTGCAAAAGAACAGATGCATGGAAAACTTTTCCCCCAAGTTAAAAAATAGGGGAAAATAGGAAACAGAAAATAGGGGGATGAGATCTACCTGGAGTTACGCTGTTGTGGTGTAGAGGTGTGAGGGGTTGTACTGTCTCCAAAGTCATCTAAGGCAGAAGGGGGCGCTCTCATGGGACTGGATGGGGTCGACCTCCTCAGACTTCCTTCTAAACGTTCCTTGAGTTTGATCACCTCGGTCTGAAGATCCTGAAGGGCCTCACTGTGAGAAGGTTAAATGCTGCATAAGTTTCAGATAAAGTCTAACCAAATAAACATTAATGAGTTAGAAAAAAAGAAGAATGTGAGTGATTATTTGTCACTGTGAACACACCACAGCACAGCACACAGTGCACCACAACCAAATGTGACCTCTGCATTTAACCCAACCGTGAAGGAGCAGCGGGCAGCTAACAAGCGCCCAGGGAGCAGTGCTTAGGGACAGTGCCTTGTTCATGAGTACCTCAGTGGTAACTTTACTGATCCTGGATTCGAACCTACGACCTTCTGATCACAGGGCGAACACCCTACTGTTACGCCACCAACTGCCCACAGGATTGATGTCAAATACAGCATGCATCAAATATTTCATGTAATCACACTCCACAATAACAAAAATACACAAGTCAAAGCTACGGTGTAGGAAGCCTCAAGAGTAGGGATGCACGATAAGGAAATTATTGGCTGATGCTGATATCCAAAATTTTGCATGCGTATATTTGACAATGCCAATAGCGATACCAATGCCGGTTAATGAGGGAGGCAGAGTTCAGTGCCAAGGTTCCACTGTGTGCTCTGAATTTTGGCACAAAAATAGCATCATAACAGCCATTTCTAACACAGTGTCAAGTCAAGCGAGCATGAAAGCAGCGTTGAGCGAGGGCGGAGCATTTCAAGCGTCGTGCACAACATTTCCTGAGATGCATTCTACCGCATAGAAAAGTATGATAAGAGTGCTTTACCTACCATACTATTAAGTGTGGCAGTACACGGCTCAGGACGAAGCCCAAGTGCGAGCTCACATTCGCTAAGTGAGGCAAACACGCAAATTAGTTGCGTTTTGCGAGGAAAAAATGTGCGGGAAGGCAGAATTGAGTCCGTAAAAACAAGAGATTTTGCTCGCGAACGTTCCACTGCGTGCTCAGAACTTCGTCACAAAATAACACCACGCATTTTAAGGCAGAAGGCGCGGCGCGTATAAAATCCCACCTCAAACTTTGGACATGCCTGGCACAAGCGCTACCTTTCCGATGCATCATCAAATATCAGGTGAAAATATCAGGCAAATCCAAGCATCGGTCCAATGCTGATGACTTTTAAAAGAAGAGCAATTATCGTTTGATTCCGTTACGATTCCGATATTAATGTGCATCCCTATTTAAGAGTAAGTTTTATTTATTTTGATAACGTTCTCACTTGAAGCCACCAATAAATGAACAATGAAGGGGCTGAAAGGCTATAGTCTGAAAACACCTGCTCTAAATAATCAATTTTCCAGCATTACAAAATAACATAAAATACTATCGCCTATGTCTTAAGCTCGGCTGCTTTAAGAAGTCACCCAAATCCTAATCACAGTCTTACAAACCATAGCAGCAGTTACACAAGTTAAAATTGTAATACCCCAATAAATAAATAAATAAATAAATAAATAAGATGCAGATCAAGTATGTACAGGTATAAGCATCAGATTCTAGCTAATTATTATTAGAAATCACAAAATACATAAATAACTTGTGCTTTTTTGTCAATAAACTGTATTTGAACAAGACTGGAATGAAATATGTTCTGTGCTGAATCACACAAAAAACAAGGGTGAAAAAATACATAATCCTCATGATGAAACCAAACTGAGCAATTTGGGAAAGAGGCCATTTGGCTGAGCCAGTGTTTATTGCCCCACCAGGGACTTTTCCAATACTGCAGTGTAGCCGTTTCACTCACTGCGCCTCAACAGTGGCATAAATCTCGGCTTGTTTGCTCCGATATCACTATGGCAGCCAAAAAAAGAGGCTGAGAGGCTATTGGTCAGCTGGACAGACCTTTGGGCTTTGAGGTGGTCACTATGGAGATAGGACACGGCGGGGGAGGGGCTTCTGAGAGAGCAGGCACCCGGATTGGTGAGTTTCGTATACCGTTTGCCCTGTTGCACTTCCTCTCCAGATAAGGAACAGGCTGAGGAGAGATGGATGAGAGCAATGAGTTAGGAAGAGGTTGAGGAAGAGAAAAAAGTGCTAAACTGGTTCAGCATTCGGAGCATTAAGCTGATTAATAATAACCTGCCAAACACATATGAATGTTCTCAGTTAAGGCTTTCTGTAAACGTTGCATCCACTGATTTTCACACAAGACTATGACTGTCATAAGTAGTTGGCAAAGTCTATGGCATTTATGGTTTTAAACTGATCCTTAATTTTTTTAAATGGGTTTAACATTTTGATTTCAAAAATTCTTAAAATAATTATGTGATTTAGTGAAAGTGAATGATTATTTGTCACTGTGAACTCACCACAGCACACAGTGCACCACAACAAAACGTGACCTCTGCATTTGACCCATCTGTGAAGGAGCAGTGGACAGCTAACAAGGGCAGCGCCTGGGGAGCAGTGCTTGAGGACGGTACTTTGCTCTTGAGTACCACAGTCATACCTTTACCGGTCCTTAGATTCGAACCGGCGATCTTCCGATCACGGGACGAACGCCCTAACCGTTACGCTATCAACTTTCTTTAGTCCCTTTAGGCTCTGGTAATTAGATGGCTCCAGTCAATGTGACAGTTTTTTAAAAAGTCATGGCGGCTGCAGGAAAGTTTGACTCAGTCTTTACAGAGGTTCAGTATAAAAGATTCCAACCTACTTCAGTACTTTAGTACAGTTTTGCTCACTATGCAAAGTTTGGACGGCCACCTCAAAAGCAGCGCAACACACACAAACTCCTGAAGAGAAAACACTGTTCTGGAGGATGGACCACCAGCAAGGCAAAGCTGCATTATCATTACTATTAGTATGAGAGTCATGGCTTATTTAAAACACTGACCAAGGTTCCAGTGTGTGTTCTTGTGTTTTGGGTTTGTTGAGACATTAACCAAGTTATTTCGCTTCTTTATGTAAGGAACGGGAGAGGATATTTATGTACCTATACCGGAGAAACACTTGAAGGAATATCCGCATTAAGAATAATTAAATTAAATTAATATAGTGAATGGTGTAAGCTAAAGAAAGTAATTATTATGGGTTAAATATTTGTAATGAACATGTTAATGTTGCCAAAATAAAATAAACACAAAAAAATGGTCAATTCGATTTTTTTAGGAGGAAATAACGAGATCTCAGATTAACTGTCAAAACAGTCAACTGATTAATCAATACAATAATACGTGTTAGTGGCAGCCCTGTTACTTTGCCTTTGTTCCTGTTGCTTACCAGAGTCCAGCTCACTACTAGGCCAGGGCTTGAGGTGGGTATTGGACCAGCGAGGCGGGGAGCAGGACGTCACTGGATCAAGCGAAAGCCGTCTCCCAGCCTCTCCTCTACATCCTGCAGAGTCTGGGGTTCGTCTAGAGCGACTGGCAAAGTTTTTAGAGTCAACTGAAGAGAGCCGAGTGTGTGCCGGGGAGTGAGGAACAGGCTGCACACCGAGAGACGAGGCATCGGCTTTTATTCTGCAGCTCTGGGGTGCGACAGATGGCCTGGCCGCCCTGGAGGAGACAGGAAAGAGGGTGGGGTTGGAGAGAGGAAACATGACACACAAACACACACAACACAAGCTAAAAACAATATTTGGACGGGTGTCTAGCAATACAGGCACATAAACTATCCAGGCAATGTGTTGGGAAAGGAGAACATATAAAGCAAAAAATATTTATAATTATTCTGGACGCAACTGATCATTTTGCATGAACACTGACTGACCTAAAATTGACAATTTTTAAAAACAGTTTTTCATGGACTTTAAATAAAATTGAATTAAAAAGGAAAATAATACCACAAATGATACAAATTATTGATAAAAGCACCAGCTAAATTCTGTAAATGTGAATGTTTTGGGAAAGGAGAGAAATGGATGTACACAAGCGCGAGAGGAAAGAGTCGTTTACCTCACTGCCGCCCTCTGCTGGACAGGACTGTGTGCTGCAAGAGTTTGTTGGCTGCTCTCAGAACCCACGAAGCCACTGTCCATTTCTGGAGATATGACCCCATCCTTAAAAAAGTAGAATTAGATAATGTGACTGTACAATACCACTGCTAATGCTAAATTGTCCTTGCCCATGGTCTTTGTTACTGACCTGATGGGATGCTCTCGGGGCTCTGCTGTTTTCTTTAACAGACCTTTTCTCCAGGTTTGTACTCTCTCCCGTGCTACTGAGGGACTGCCTGCTAACTTTAGCGTTACTCAAACTGTCCTGTTGTCGTGGTAAAGGTGAGGCTGAGAGGCGGGCCTCTGGGAGAGTTTCCATAGAGTGGCACACAGGTGAACTGGTAGAGGGGATTGAGAGGCTCTCTGCCATTGGCAGCCTGAGAGCGAGAGAGAGAGAGCGAGAGTGAGAATGAAAACAGGTGCTGACATGTTTGAACTACATTAGGATCAAATTCCTTCCTGTTACTTGCCTCAGACAAAAGCCAAGGAAAAACAAACATAAGGAGTAAGGTGTAATACTCACGGCTGAACCAGTCTGCTCAAGTCCTGCTGGTTTGGTGTCCTCCACAGCTGCCCATCCGCTATCTCATTCTTCCGGGCCATATAAGGAGCATGAGGAGGAGGAGAAGAACCTCTCAGATTTAGGGAGTTGTGAAATTCCTCAGTCAGCCCTCTGTCCAGCACTTTAGGCAAGTCTTTAATTTTTTGGCAGCTAAGTGGTAAATGCAATGGAATGAGTCAAAGTAAGTCATTATCCAGAACATATAATATTATTGATAAATATTAAATGGAACCAACTTATATTTGGAGCTAAATATGCCTTAAAACATGTGTCTCCAAACTGTTTGCATAACTGGTATTAAGAGGCTCAACTGCTTCACATTGTAAAATGACCATATTACTCTGTCAGTTTTTGATCACTTTAATACAATTAGAGTAAATAAATATCGGGGAGGAATGGTGGTGCAGTGGTTAGCGGTTAGGTCCTGGGTTCGATCCTCAGGTCGGCCATAAGGCCTTCCTGTGTGGAGTTTGTGTCTCATCCCTGTGTCTGCGTGGGTTTTCTCCAGGTGCTCTGGTTTCCTCACACAGTCCAAACGCATGCCTTATATGTTGATTGGTCACTCTAAATTGGCCCCATATGGTGTGTTTTTGTGTACATGTGTGTGCCCTGCAGTGTGTCGGCGCCCGCCTCGCTTCCATAGTCCCGGGATAGTTTCCGGTCGCCACAACCCCAATAGGCATTAAGCGGCTCGAATGATGAGTGAGTGAAAAATATAAAAATCGAGAGAAATATATAGAAAATAGAAGGAAAGGGGGAATTTTGATTCTAAATGTTAACATCGGCTGTGTTTTAAAATGTGAAAATTGAAAACATTTAACTTTGCCAGAATGGTATCCATAAATAAACAACCACGCACAGCTAGAAAATGTAATTTATGAATAATATGGTGTAATGGGAAGATGTGGGGTCTGGTGGAAAAGCTGAATATTTGTGTTTTATGGACATTACAGGATGTGTTCAAATGTCATTCCTCTACTTCACTGTGGACCGTGTTCCGATTATACCACTGAGTTAGCACTTATGCATTTTTGCCCACGTTCCATTCTACACAAATCTCCACATAGCTAATGTTAATATAGAAATAGTTAAAAGAAACTGGCTTGTGTGAGGTGTCACATGACAGGGAGGGAAATATATATTTTTCTTACATTTTCCTTACTTTTTAAAAGTATAAACACATCCCGAGAACATTCTTCCTTAAATATGTTAAAATGCAAACCAATCCCTAAGATGTCAATAACAGCAAAACATGTCAACTTGTGGTTGTAATGATTATGTGATGCTGTTACATGCATTCCCAAGCCAGCACAGGGGCTGTACATCTAACAGCTCTTACTGGTCCATGAGGCTGCTGAAGTCTTTCTCCACACGCTGGTGTTTATAGTATAGAGGATGGAGAAGAGATGGAAGCGACTCCTCTTCATGCTTCATGTCTTGGTCACTCTCTCCACTGGCAGAACTCATCTCCACCTCAACTCTGTGCTCCATATGTACTGCCGAGACTGGGCTCTGATCACACACATAGGAGAAGAAGTTTGAACCACTGAAGCATTGCACCTATCAGTGTGTAACTGATATTGTTACCCAAGACAAGAAAGTGTATTGCTGCATTCAAAACATTTTAGGAGTCTGTACCAAATAAATATGATTTGCAGGTAACTGATATTCTCAAATTGTTGATATTCAAATTGTTTATTCATCACATACACTACCAGTCAAAAGTTTGGACACACCTTCCCATTCAATGTTTTGTTCTTTATTATCATGACTATTTACATTGTAGATTCTCACTGAAGGCACTATGAATGAACACATATGGAATTATGTAGTAAACAAAAAGTGTGAAATAACCCAAAACATGTTTTATATCTTAGATTCTTGAAAATAGCCAGCCTTTGCTTTGATCACTGCTTTGCACACTCTTGGCATTCTCTCGATGAGCTTCATGAGGTAGTCGCCTGAAATGGTTTTCTAACAGTCTTGAAGGAGTTCCCAGAGATGCTGAGCACTTGTTGGCCCTTTTGCCTTCACTCTGCGGTCCATCTCATCCCAAACCATCTCGATTGGGTTTGGTCAAGTGACTGTGGAGGCCAGGCCATGTGGCGCAGCACTCCATCACTCTCTTTCTTGGTCAAATAGCCTTTACACAGTTCATTCATAGTTTTGATGCCTTTAGTGAGAATCTACAATGTAAATAGTAATGAAAATAAAGAAAAAAACATTGAATGGGAAGGTGTGTCCAAACTTTTGACTGGTAGTGTACATTAGTCGTTAAAGTGCAATATGTAGTAAACCACAGGCACACCTGAGATTGCATTTTTTAAACATATAAAATAACTGCTAATATCAGTGTCACTGTGTTATGGTTACGTTCTGAATGGGTGTGTGACAGTCAAAGAAATTCAAAGTGGAAGTGTGAAAGTTATTCATCATTGTGAACACACCACAACCCAGCACACACCGCAACAAAATGTGACCTCTGCATTTGACCCATCCATTAAGGAGCAGTGGGCAGCTGACATGGGCAGTGCCCATTGAGCAGTGCTCGGGGACGGTAACTCGCTCATGAGTACCTCAGTGGTACCTTTACCAGTCCTGGGATTCGAATCAGCGACTATCAGATCACGGAAGCAACAGCCTAATCGTTACTTGTGCAAGTTCAGTTTGTGTTATTTTGCTAATATATTCACTAATGTTTAGGGATGCACGATAATACTGGAATCAGATCGGAATCTGACGATATTTTTTTAAGTCATCGGCATCGGATCAAAGTGGCTTGTAGCTTAATGGCTCTCTACACACTTGGTAGTGCACATGGAGTGTCACGCACCCTATTTGATGTGGTACACCACATAGGGCAGAAGTGACGTTTTCTTAAAATGTTGTGTGCTACGCTCGAAATGCTCTGCCCTCGTTCCACTCTGCTTTCACGCTCACTTGACTTGGCGCTGTGTTAGAAATTTCAGAGCTATGGCGCTAATTTTGCACGAAAATTCTGAGCGTGCAGTGGAACTTTGGTGAGAAAAATATCTTGTCTTTACGCTCTCAACTCTGCTCTCCTCATTTATCAGCATCTGCACATATAAGCATAAAAAACATCAGATATCGGCATCGGCCAATAATTCCCATATCATGCATCCCCACTTATGTTAATTCATTCAAGTGTATTTTATGAACAAAACAAAGTCATGAACATAGGGATCACACTTGATATGATAATGTTGCTACTGGACACTCTTAGCACTCGATTAAAACACATCTCACTGGTGCCCAGCTGGATCTAGTTAACTTACCCACCCCTAGGTGAGTAAAACTGTTTTACTGGTCTTGGATTAACCAATTAGTATACCCGTGTATTAGACTCCACAGCAGCTTCTCTATACCTCCCTCTAGCGTTCCTTCTAGTGACAAATGCACTGATCTCACCATAAGCTCTATCTCTTGCATTATTCATGACAAATCCATTGCCTAGATGAAGGTCATATTGTCCACTTTGCCCCTCAGATGTATGAGAGTGGCTCAGTGAGTGGGTTTAAAGCACCTCAGGCAGGGGTTCTGTCTCTTTCAGTGACTCGCAGGGTGTAGAGATGTCAACTGGTGTGCTTGAGCCAGGTTCTGACATGACCCAGTTCTGTTCAGACAGTTCCAGCTCATCCTTCAGCTCCTTTAACTTCATCCCCGAGTTAAAAATCAATCCTTCAAGATCCCTGAAATGCACACAAAACACATAAAAATTATGAGGTGCTGCAAGAATCCCAGCAAAGAAGTACTCGACTGTGACACTTACCTGTCAGGGTCAAAAGGACTGATCTTGCCTCCTGTCTGTTTCTGTAGGTCCTGACACTGTTTTACAGCAGCCATGTAAGCCCGTTCTAAAGACTCCTGCCCCTGGGTCAGCCAAGACAGCCCCTGTTCACAAACCGTTACAGGAATAGCTTGTAAGCAGGTTAATTTTCCTCAAGTGCTCATAGTAAACTTTACTTGCAGTTTTAGCAGTTGGTAGCATAATGGTTAGGACGTTCGCCCTGTGATCAGAAGGTCGCCGGTTCGAATACCAGACTGGTAAAGGTACCACCGAGGTAGTCGTGAGCAAGGCACCGTTCCCAAGCACTGCTCCAGGGGAGCTGCCATGTCAGCTGCCCACTGCTCCTTCACAGAGGGGTCAAATGCAGAGGTCACATTTCGTTGGGGTGCACTGTGTGCTGTGCTGTGGCGTGTTCACGATGACAAATAATCACTCAATTTCACTTTCAAAGACCAAAAAATAAAGACATAGAAGAGAGGAAATCTAACAGATAAAAGGTTTCAAAAAACACAGAGAATTTAAAAAAGCCTACAAACGAACTGCAGCATCAGAGAAGAGGCGGCATGACAAGAACAATGAAATGATGTAGAAAATAAATAAATAACAGGACGACATTCTAAATGTGGCTGCAAATTATCTTCTAGAAAATTTCCAGCTGCAACACTGGAGCAGCCACACCTGAGCCTTAATTCTTGTGTTGCATCCCGGTTGCAAGAAACCTTTCCTCACACTCACACATAGTTAAACTTGAATTGTTAATGAAGAACGAATAAGTGCATGATTAGATAGGCGATGGTACCTGTGTCTGCTTATGAGGTTTAAGTTTTCCACTCTTTAGAAGCTCCTCAAACCCATCAACCTGAACACATGAAGCGACACAACCAGATTTAAAAAGGGAACAAGCAACAGAGTATAATCTTTTCTTCAGTTGACAAACACAGCCCTGGAAAAATGACAGCCATAGAAGGGTTTAAGACATGCTGGCTGGATGATATCCTCACCTGGACCTGAAACCTCCGTGTCTGTTTGGTGAGGGCCTCAGTTAGCTGTGTGAGAGAGTCATGACATCTGGACTCTATAGAACTGGGCAGAGCGGAAGTTCCTCCAGTAAATTCTACAAGGTTAAAAAAAAAAAAAAAAACATTTTACACATTGCTTTCATTTTTCTTTATTTACAGTTCAACTGTGCATTGCTGGCAGTTTGTAGTGGACCTGTTATGGAGTTGGCCCTATGAGTGAAAGGTCGGTAAACGTACCACTGAGGCACCATGAGCTGTGCTGTAGTAAGTTCACAATGACAATCACAAATTAAGGTAACACAAAATAGATTGTTTCAGCATTGTGTCACATTAAAGGATGTACAATGTTGAAGAAAAAGAATATCAAACACAAAGTTTTTACAAAGAGAAAAAAAAACCATGTCCTATGAGTTTCTAACGATGTAAGGATATAACGTCATTAACTCAGATTTATGGATAACATTTAAGAAAGGAAGGTCAGGACTCAAATAATTATTTTTATTCATTTTAATTTTATTTTCTATTCGTGCACTCCCCTACACGTCACCCTACACGTCACCCTAATTATTCTATAATTACTTATTTTTCCCAACCTTTTCAAGTCGTTTGGATTAAAATCCCTGATTTTTAATATTACAATATCTACTGTGTTATGTCATTTATCAACCACACTATTGTGCAGCCCTTGTTTAAGTAATACCATCAACAACAGATGCAGCTCCTTGAGGCAAAGTGGTTTTTCTGTAATGATGAACGCCAGTGTCAAAATGTGTTGTAGGTGTTCTGACTTTTAGAGGATCTGGGGGCTTGGAACGGCTACAGTGCAGCAAGACTGAATATAGTGTCATGTGTTTGTGCTGGTAACGCTGGTCTTTTTTATAGCCAGTTATTTGTCATTCTTTCATGCTCGACTTGTAATACATTTAGACATGACAAATGTGTCTGCCAAAATGTATGACTACGTTGACTGAAGTGGTAAAGTGAAAATTTCTGTGTGACAGTATTGTTCATATTCATAAAATGGAGAAGACAATTCATTTTGTATTGGGAAAATGGGTTAAATACATAACATGACTCACATTTTTTACAAATCAGTTTTTATTTAAAGATGTCTCAGAATATGTACAGTACTGTGCAAATGTTTTAGGCAGGTGTGAAAAAATGCTGTAAACAAAAATGCTTTCAGAAATATAAATAATGATTGTTTATTTTTATCAATTTACAAAATGCAAAGTGAGCGACCAAAAGAAAAATCTAAATCAAATCAATATTTGGTGTTACTACCTTTTGCCTTCAAACCAGCATCAATTCTTATAGGTACACTTGCACAAAGTCAGGGATTTTGTAGGATTATAGTCATTATATTATTTTGTAGTCATTATATTATTTTGTAGGATTATAGGATTATAGATCTGTGGTTAGTTCTCCAAGATGTTTGGAACAACCTACCAGCCGGGTTCCTTCAAAAACTGTGTGCAAGTGTACCTAGAAGAACTGATGCTGTTTTGAAGGCAAAGGGTGGTCACACCAAATATTGATTTGATTTAGATTTCTCTTTTGTTCATTCACTGCATTTTGTTGATTGATGAAAATAAATGATTAACACTTCCGTTTTTGAAAGCATTCTTTGTTTACGGCATTTTTTCACACTTGCCTAAAACTTTTGCACAGTACTGTATATCTGTCCCTCCAGAATTTTGTGGCCCTTTTTTGAGATTGCTGTGGCCTAAAATGCCTGATTTTGCAGTGTTTTTAGGCGTTTTGTTGCAATAAAGTCGCAGAGAAATTTGGGATTTGCGACTTTATAATGATTCTTTAACAATTAATTAAAATGGAGGGAACAAAATCACTATTATTTTTATTAACAATTAATTTAAATATTTTTGAAGGTAAATGTGAGGCATTTTTATCACGTTTCCTGTTTCTTCTAAACGTAACAAGGAAGTGAGTTTGCTGACGTATGGCTCAACGTTTTGCGGGAAATAACAGTGATGGTCAAAAATTGCGGAAAAGTTGCGCTAACTGGTTTGCACGGTAGTAATGAATTTGAGCGGATTGGCTGAATTTGCGTTAATAGTTGAGATCGCAACATCGTGAAATGCTGGAGGGTTTGCTACATAGTTGTATTTCGTTTTCTCACTTTTTGCATGTCTTCCAAAACAAAAAATATCAAAGTATATTGAGATCTGTAGTGAACATGAACATGTATCTCCTCCTTCTTTTGGCTTCTCTCGTTAGGGGTTGCCACAGTGGATCAACCTTTCGATCTGTCCTGCACATCTTCCTCTTTCACACCAGCTGCCTTCACTTCCTCTCTCACCACCTCCATATTCTTCCTTTTAGGCCTTCCTCCTTTCCTCTTATCTAGCTCCATCCTCATCACGCTTTTCCCAATATATGTAAATGTTTCCCAGCAAACGGGAAGATATATAATTCTATATAACACTGTATATGGACGTCTACTGCAGTACACTTATGTTGGTGCACTGAGGTGGCCAATCTTACTGGAGTTGAGAGCCTGTGGACTTGACCGGACCGTGTTTGTGCTCACATCTGCCCTCTGAGCTTGAGGGAAATTCAGAGCCATCACCTTTGATCCCTCCTGAATAGCACCTGATAGAACAGGCAGGCTGGGCATGGGAAGTTCAGAATATATGTTCACCTGAGGAAAACAAACGTATGGACACATTACACCTCTACAAAAAAAAACATTTTAATAAAGGTTAGCAGGAGAAACATTAGAACAAACACAGAAAGTGTGACAATCTGAAAGGGATTTAGCACAGGGCTGCATGCCGTCATAGTAAGGAAACTCTGAAAAATATCTATTATGGGTCTGTTTTCGTCAGTCTATCAAAACAGTGTCTAGTGTCTTCAGAAAAGGACTTATTTAGAAATTATTAATGGAAAATATTCAAACTGCCAAAAATATATTGAATTTTCCCTGTGCATTAATTAGCACAAAACAGTACGGTTTGTCATGACATTCCTGCCTAAATCATTTTAGCAATACCCAAAGGTGAACTGAAGTAGAGAAATAGGGAAGGCTTCTTTAAATGTCATTTTACAAGCAATCTTCACTGCAGCCTTGTGGCCGAGCTACAAAAGGACGGCAATGGGACGGGAGAATGGACACAAATGCCTCATAAACCTGCCCAAAAAGTGGGAACATCTCACAGTTGCATGAAGAGAGATGGGCTTGTACGAAAACAACAAAAGTTGTGGTGTACAAATGTCTCTTCGCAACCATGTCTAAACATTTCACCCAAAGGTTCGTCTCTGCACCAGTCCTGCTACAGGACAGAAGAGGAGAGTCGGACTGCTCCTTCCCGATAAGCCTTTCAGACACTAAATCACACCAACGCTCACCCCAGTGTGACCCTGTAGCTGTCTGTATAATATAATGCCTTTCATTTATCCACAATCATACACAACATGCAAGGTTATCTCTCATCATCACACAGCCTGTTTCAATCACAACGTAAACACAACGTGTTTTTATTTAGTCTTGAACAGAGGCCTTGCCGCTGCATGATTAGAATGAATGACACGCCGCCACCTATTCCATTAGACCTATAAAAGGAAGGACAGATGGCCAGGGCTTTGAGGGTAAGCTGCTTTTAATTAGCATTACAATGAAGGCAACAAGGCATAAGAACAGCAATGGAAAACACGACCAGCACTAATCCGAGATTAGAAAATGACTGTAGTGTTCAGTAGATGTGCTGTTTGCTCAAAAACGGTCCATGACATTTTAACACTAAATGAATTTGGAACATACCACACATGCTAAATACACGCTAAACAACACATATTTAAACGTGCACCACAAACCTATTTTCTTCCTGTCTGCTCAGAGCATAATCATGCATTTTTAACCTTTTTAATCAAATTTATCTTAACCATAAACAGCAGTCTGTGATCTTAATGTGAAGTATGCAACTTGTCGCTCTAATAAAACCATGTAAATGCTTAAATCCAATGTAGTGTAGCAATATTACAGCATAGCAATATTTATGTTATTGCATTACTAAGCTCCCCACTTACTAAATAAGTTAACAAACAAGTTATCATTAAAAATATAGGACAAGTTAATTTGAGAAAAAGAAATCTAAATGGTCTTTATTAAAAATCTGCATGGAAAAAAAAAAAATTTAAATATAATTTCACAACCAGATGGAGGCCTGTGTCTGAAAAAAAGCAGATGTGTTTTTTTTCTTTAGTGAATACTGAGTTCATGCTTTAGTGTAAGCTGTAATCACAAGTGTTAGTGAGGAGTCGCCTGCATCCACTGTGTTCAGCTTGGCCGGGATTCACATGCAGAGCAGAGAGCTCTAAAAATAACTTCTTTAAACATCAAACGAGACCGAGAGAGAAAGAGGAGAATGTCTGCTCTGATCCAAAACAGAGGGTTGAGAATAAATTATGCAATCTCTAACTCACTCTTATTTACAGAGGCCAGCTGTACATTTACTACATGTTGGCCTGCACCCACATAAAAAAACAATGAGAGCAAAATCAAACCTTGGCTTCCAAACGCAGCCGGTCAATGGTATTCTCAGCCTCAGCATACTTGATTAGAAGTCTGTTATAATCGTCCTTGAAAAGAAGCAGCAAGAACAAAGAGAACACGATCATGGCTTCTGTTTCTTAGATCTACTCCAAATCTTTATTCACAAAATTTGTCTGGTATGATGACCTGAGGTTCCTAGTTTTGGGTCTCCTACCTGGAGTTGTTGGAGTAGGGAACTGGACTCAGGAACGTTACTGTTCAGTGTTTTTTGGGACCCACCGGGGGCCAATGCTTCTGAGAGCCCATCAGTGCTGCTTGAAAGCACCTCCCTCACTGCATAAGCATGGGACTTGAACATCAGAGATGATTCAGGCTTTGAATCTCTCATGTTATGAAGAGTGCGACTCTTTGGAGGCCTGTAGTTGCTCTTGGGACGAACCCTGGGCTCCACATTAGAGAAATCAGGTAAAGGATGAATCATCTGCTTCCTCCTGACAATCCAGACAACAAAAACAACTGCCATACTCAATAACTGGACTAATCAAGTAATATAGAAGAAGCTATTAGAAGAATTCTGATAATAAACCAATTCTCATTTGTAGAAGGTAACATACTACTGTTAACGCAAGACCCACCAAACATCCTTCTGGTTAATGGCTGAAATTTTGGAGTTTCTTTGACCACGATGTCCGCTGCAAGGAGGTGTGCTGCCTGGCGAGGAGCCTGGGGAAGAGCTCAGAGTTACAGACACATGTTGAACACAGCCGGTGGGCTTGTGGCCCTCCACAGTGGCAGAGTTTTTAGGACAGTGAACTGGACTCTGGCTAGGACTGTTGTCAGATCCACTGCTCTCCAGCCAGGTCTGCTTGGAATCTGCTGCTCTTTGGAGTGGAAAAGAATTCTGTTCTTGATCACTGTTTTCCATGTCAGCCTCAAGCTCATTGGTCTCCATGTCTCGGTCTGATATTGCGCCTCTTCTTGCTGTAAAGGTGTCCACACTCTTGTAGCTTTTCTGTTTAGTATTCTTCCCACTTACAGCATCGCTCGAAAGATTAAAAGGATCACCATCACCTAGATCAGAAAAAACAATGTTCTACCAATATGTGACCCCGCCTATGAAAACCTGGCTAAAATCGCCAAATCTAATAATGAGATAAAGAACTTCAAAGTAGTCATGGCGAGAAAAATGTCAATGAGAACTGCAGTAAATAAAAGATTATGTACTGAGGTTTGAGGATATAATCATTGAAATATATTTTCTAACATGATAAGCAGTGAAGAGGAGAATTGTAAACGCGATGTATAGACAGAAATGACAAGTCGTGATGTAAATAAGATAAACTGTATAAGGCTATTTAGTTTGTTTAATAAAAGGACAAGGTATGACTTTTGTTGTCATTCACTTATTCATTCATTCTCCGAACCGCTGTAATCCCAACTGGGGTCGTGGGGGGACCAGAGCCTATCCTGGCAACTTTCGGGCGCAAGGTGGGGACCAGCCCTGGGCAGGTGCCAACACACCTGGGGTGTCAGTCAGGGGGGTTAGCTATATAATGGTAGGGGATGGTAGTTTGAGGTACCACTTCCCCATTCATGTCAGTGTTATTGGAATGCTTTTTCTTCCATGCACATCATAACAAATTTACCCATTTGTCATATATCACTGGAAATGGGAGAATGTAAGCTTTTATAGTCAGGATAATTATGGCTCGACGGTGCATCAGTGTTGAAGATTTGTGTGTGTGTTTTTACATTGAAATTTCTCACAAACATGGTTTTCTGAGCCCATAATGTCAAAACTTTGACGTGGCCTTTACTCGGTCAGTATTAAAGATACTAACAAGGGCATAACTTTGGGTTGAACATTTGAGAGTTTCGAGACATTTGCCAAAATCTGATTATTTTGGTGTGATTGTATCGACTGGTTTTGAGTATTGGCAGGGGTTTTAACAGCTACATTCTCAGTCATTTATGCTCATGCACAAACTCCCTTATGCCTTAATTTACATTAAGCTTTTAGGATACAGAGACACACACACAAATACATAAACGTATACACATATGAATATAAATGAAATTATATTTGCATTTAAATTAATTAAAAATATTCTCCATATGCTTGCAAAATAAATGTACTGAGTACAGTATGTACATCTACACAATATGTACAGTTATAACGTAAATGAAAGCTTCTAGGTAACTAACAAAAAATACATTCACTTCAAGAGATTTTTTTCCAAATGACCAAATAAAAAGTCCATTAGCATCAGACAGATTTTTATTGGTCATTGTGTCTGCTAAACCATCGGTGTAACAAGGTGCTTGATGTAATCATGTATGTGGGAAATAAAGTAAAGAGGCTCCTACTGTGTAAATCTGAAAGACAATCTTCTCCTGACTCCAGGGAGAGAGGCTCCGAGTCCAGCAGGTCACTCAGGCGGGTGCTGAGATGCTCCTGCATTGGATGATGGCTTTCCTCAAGCTCTGAGGTGCCAAAACTTCCTTCCTCTCCGCCCAGCCCTCTATCTTCTCTATCCACCTACAGAGAGCATAGAAATTTGTCATTCCTCTTTTTAATTGGACAGCTGCAGTTTACTCAAAACCCTCTTAAATCTATACAAGCACAAATGTCAAACGTCACAATTATTGATGTGTGGAAAAAAAACATCAATACCAAATAACAAAAACCAATTACATTGCCTAAAAAAGGTGCAATACAAATTCAGGGAGGCACTTATCCACGTACCTCCTCCAGGCCCTCTCTCAGGCCAATGATGCCGTTCTCATCCATCAGACTCTGGAAGTCCTCGTCTCCACCCTTGGTGCATGGAAACCCTGATCCCTGTATTCTGGGAGGACTGGAGTAGCCCGGGGTGCGGGTCCACACGAGAACCCCAGCTCTGGTGCTGCCGGATCTCCTCTCCATCCCTCCCCAAGTTCTCTTCTTCTCAGAACACACAGACTAAATGTCCCTGTGGCTTTCTGGTCCTCTCACTGGCAGCCATCTCAGAACCTGTATCTACAGCCGCAGCTCGTGGAACAAACAAATGTACTGGGTGGTCCATCTATTCCCATCCACGACATGGGGGGTTAGGGAAAAATAGAATAATTAAATATTATAAAAGGGGAAAAGAGGTGACTACTGTTTTTAAATACTATTTTTCTCAAATATACCATGTGTATTTCTTTAGATTTTTTATTGGTTTTGATTGATTTTAGACGAGACCAATTCTATCATTTAAGATTTCCAACCAATCGCTATGATTATTAGTTTATGGCGAGTTTTTCACCTTTCCTACGTGTTCTGGGATTTTCAGCCTTCTACGACTTACGGATCAAGCTGCACAATGAGTTTTAGTGGAGAAAATAATAATAAGAAACAGAAAAAATGTTTACAAGGGTAATCAAGAGTAAAGAGTAATAAAATCAAATGATTACATGTACAGCCTGATTTAACAGGGGAGACCGTTTCTGGCAATATGTTGAAAAACATATCCCCTTTTAATTTTGCATTTCTGCATATCAAATTATTATGTGCTTTGAGTAACACTCAAATACAAGTTATGTCTTTCCTATTCGGGTTTCAGAGCCAGATTTAAGAGGGAATTTTCTTACGGCATGAAATCATCTTTAATTTAACATAACATATATGTCAGGGTGATTACATGTTTTACCCCTGGATAAGAAATATGAATGAAAAGAAATGCATGCACATAACATTTACACTGATTTTTCGGCATAATACCTGTTTTATCAAAATGTATGACTCTGAAAGGCGAAAGGGACAGAACTTGCACAAATTACAGAAAAATCAGGACACTCCAGAACGTCGTTGAAACGGATTTGATAAAATGATAGACTTTCACACTACTTACATATTACTAATTGAAAGAGCCTGACGTAATTAGCTGCTTTAGCTACAGAGGGAATTGCTACTTTCTCTGTAGCTTGTAATGTAGCTAGCTGCTATTATTAAACATGTCATCTGGTTGTAGCTCGTAGGTTAAAAAGCTACCATCTGAAATTAGCTTCCCTAACACTGATTATTAATTTAGATTTAAGGGTACTTGGATAAAGTTTATAATTATTTTATTCAGAATTATTATTTATACTTTTTGTTCCAATAACAATGCACAGAACTATCTGTAGTAAGTAGTTTTGAATAAAAATCCTCACAATTACAGGGGATTAAACAACACACAGCGGAAAACAAACAGTGGCCTAAAAGATAATCTGTCCCGACAGCACAACGGAAATATGAAGCACCTTGCAATTAACCCGGCTGTTTGTACTGCAGTGCACTAATGAAGCCTGATGAAAGTCTCAACAGACTGACAAACAGATTAACAAGATGCTTCTAAACAGCTGCTGCCGAATGCCAACATGAATCCAAATAAATGCATAAACAGCACCTTTTAAGTCTTACCCCACATAATTTTAAATGAGTACACAGCACAGCACTACAGAGATGCACTATAAGGTCAAAAGTATTGGAACGTCTCTCCAAATCATTTAATACAGGTGTTCCAATCACTTCCATGACCACAGGTGTACAAAATCAAGCACCCAGGCATTCAGACTGCTTCTACAAACATTTGTGAACTAATGGGTCGATCTCGGGAGTTCAGTGAGTTCCAGTGATAGGACGCCATTATGTGCAATAAGCCATGCCCCCAACTTTGTGGCAACAGTTTGGGGATGGCCCCTTTCTGTTCCAACACGACTGCACTCCAGTGCACAAAGCAAGCTCCATAAAGACGTGGATGAACTAGTCTGGTGTGGGGAAACTTGACTGGCCTGCACAAAGCACTGACCTCAACCCGACAAGAACACCTTTGGGATGAATTTGAGAGGAGACTACAAGCCAGGCCTTCTCGTCCAACATCAGTAGCTGACCTCACAAATGCTTTTCTGGAAGAATGGTCAAATATTCCCATGAACACACTCCGAAACCTTGTTGACCGCCTTCCCAGAAGAGCTCAAAGCTGTTATAGCCGCAAAGGGGGGGGCAACCCTATATTAAAACCTATGGATTAAGAATGGGATTTCATTAAAATGTGTGTAAAGGCAGGTGTCCCAATACTTCTGACAATATGGCGTAGAATATAAATGTGTTAGAGTTAAATAGACATGGACAAGAGTCCACGTTTTTATGATTTCACATGCAGGATCACCATAACATCCTTTAGCATGTGCTGATGGCACCAAACACGGATCCTCAAGCAATTGTGTGTTTCCAACATGAAAAGCTTCACATAAAATGATGCAGGAAATGTCAAGCTTGTTTGAGCCACACTATCTTTAGTTCAAATTCATTTTCGGCAGCGATCACTTAAAGTTGCATTAGATGCTGAAACACTAGTTTCTAGTTGAAACATCTTCATGACTGACTATTATTAGGAGCAATTCACATTTAACAGTAGTTTTATTTTAAATCTCATCTCTTTTATAAAAGTTCATTGGACAGAAACATCGGACTGAATTTTTGCTGGGTGGGGAAATAAAATTACTACCGTAATTCTAATATCATGACAAAATACACAGACACCACATGCAGATACAAGTAATTCCTCATAAGCCAAAGAGTAAATGGATGATGGATGTCCTGGAAATTAAACGCCTGTCCAAGTTGTCAGGCTCTGAGCCTGTGAAGAAGCTTCTTAAGCTAAAGGATCCTGTTGGAAAAATCACACTTTTAGCCTCCCCCCACCCAGAATTGCTGTTAGTCATATAACACTAAGTGGGTGTGTAAAGAGGCCATGCCACTATAAGCTACTTAGATAAGGACAGACACTGAAGTGAGCAAAGCCGAAACTGCCCGTACAGTAAGTGGTACAGAGAAGTCTTACAGAGCTGACTTTAAACACAAACTCTCCTCTGTCCATCACTGCAGACTAGATTCTGACCAATACAGGTCACATTTCAGTAATTTGAGGATTTACCAGTCTGAAGATATATATATATAACTCAATCTTCTAATTTGTTCGATAAAAACAAACCATTATGTGTAGTTACTAAGTCACTACGATAACCTAAGAGTATAAAATGAGCTTGATTTATTTTTAAACATGGCAAGGTCTAGTTCCTATTGATATATACATTCTGTTTTCTATACAGAAAAGTGGAGTTGCAGTGTGTCCTTTTTTAAAGTCATATATTAACCATAATAAACATTTGCATCTTTGCAATTAGTCCATATTAGCCGAAACTGCACAGAATAGACTTCCCGTTCGAAGAATAATTCTGTAATGATAAGAATGTTGTATGTGGGTTTGAACAATGTCCCATGTGATGGAAATCTACACAACTTCACAGGTGAATGCATCTCTGATTCCTCTTTAAAGATGGCAGGAGTACACCTGGGAGTGATATAAACCTCCCTCATGTTTACCCCCTCCCTCGTTCTCTTCACGCTCAACTACTTTCCGGGAAAGTTATGTTTAATTAGCCCTGACTGGTGTCAAAGAGACTCCAGTAAACTGAATGTACAACTGAAATTTAAATACACTATTGCCACCCACTATTAGTATTGTCACTATTAGATGACCTCTAACTTAATGAAAGATTATTCTGAATACACCACCAAATAAATGTAGCCCCTGGATAGAAAAGAGCTCTCAGGTTCTCGAATGGACATCCAGTGCCTTATCACTGGTCATGGCATAGTACTTAGGCTTTTGTTTGGTTGATTTTCTATGGCTGAATTTTTTTTTAAGGTAAATAATTTTTCCAAGTTGGCGTCTGCTTATTAGGAGACATCTAAATTAACACTTATCACAGCAAACTAGAGCAGAGGCGCTTAATGCTATGCAGGGCAGAGCATTAAATCTTAATCAAATAAAGTGAAGCTAAGTGAAGTGCTCTTTTGAAGTAAGAAGCTCTGTGAAAATCTAGCCCGGATATAGTATCTGTCTATTATAACTCTACCTCTTGCACACTCAGTGTAAATGTCAATTTCAACCTGTTAAGAATACTGCATCCTGACTTGACAAACATGTTTACCTCTATGTCTGTCTCTAGCCTCTAATTATATATATATATATAT